>BHDV01065323.1:0-64817 GCA_005406045.1 Adoxophyes honmai | reverse complement strand
GAATTTAAAAATAAACAACATCGATTGAAAACTATAATTTAGCAGGTTCTCTGTAGTACTTAAAGATAAATATTTCCGTATAAAAGTTATGTAGAAATTAAAAAGAATTAAAACCAAATAATGGGTTTTAGTTTTCATTTTTGTCTGTGTTCGAGAATTTATATATGATCGAGGAAAGTACATCCTATCGTGTAACCAATTAGCACGTTCCTTAGGCAATATCTTTACGTATAATATATATTTTTTTCAAGACTGAAATTTAACAGGAAATATGTAAACCATTAGATCTTGCAACCTTCAATTCCGTCTCCCTTTGGAATACCTCGCCTTAAGATCCACATGTCATTAGGTAACGTAATGTGTGCTAAATTATGTTCTGTGGCAATGTGTCAAGTTTGTTTCGCAAAATATTTTATAGAGACAACACTATTCATTTTACTAGTGTGATAAATTACGTAAAGACTGAAATAAGCGACACAGCACGAAATAAGCTGTATGAACTCAGGCTAAGCTTGTAGGTTCGTTACAACGTTTAATATCACGTGTAAAAATATCAGTCAATGTACCTATAAGTCGCGCGGTGGTTTAAAATCGCTCGGCGAAACTTATTTAGGCTGGATTATCATTTTATTATTATCTAATTATTAACTTTAGTTACCTACGGCTGGCCTCAATATTCAGTCTATCGACGATTTGGTTTCGTACCATCTTCCTACAGATTGGAAAATTGCAGAAAAATACGTAGCGTTATATACCTATATGTAATTATTTTATCTCCAGTAAACTAAACTGTTGATATATTAAATATTGGGACATGCTGTTAAAGAGCTTGATCCTATTCACCTATTTTTTTTTAATTTACGAGTACCTACCTGTAAACCTGACTACTTATGTAAACAATTAGGTAGCTACTAGCTACCTAGTTACCGAAAAACACGAAAGAGATAAATATACAAATGGGACTTTAACAGAATTTGAAAACCCAGAAATCTGGAGATTGTGTGAAGCTTTGGTATCTCAAGTAATGTTTTAGGATAAATTGGACATTTATCGTCGTCTTTAAGCACTTGTAAAAGTTGGATTTGGCGCGAACGCAGCAGACGGATAGCGGTACTTACAAAAGAAAGCGATATTGCTGTAACTAGCGGAATTCGAGAGTTTCGGTGCATGATGGATACTTTCTATTATTATAAAACCGCCAAAACTGCGTAACATACAACAATAAATACATCAATTACTTAACGCGAAATCGCAACGTAAAATGTACCAGATATCCAAAGTGTGTTAATAAAAACGTAACTTTCCACAGACAATGAAAAAACACTCACCTTTTTTTTAACTTCAACACACTGGCACAAAAGAACAGAACTTTTTGAATATCGAGTCAAGCGCGACGCGTCCGCACCACACCGGTTCGCAGACTTGACTTCGGAACGCAATTTCTTGGCGAAGAATTCGTCAAGCGTGAACCGGATATGTGGCCACCGACCACTGTTCACTTAATTCACCTATTGCATATAATGGTGGAACTAATTCTAGAAAAGTTAAGCTAATTCTTTCAGTTTTAGTTATTGAGCTAGGGCAAGTGAAAGTTGTACCGTTAGTCGTCAGTCCATTTTGGTCGTTATTTCTTACTTATTTAGAGCAGGTCACATCGGCAAAGCAAGCAGTTAATGTATACTTAGTATTTTGTTTCGAATCAGGTTCAATGTTTTTTTAATTGTAATTGTTTTCTGAACGTAATTAGTTAATTAGTTTTCTAGCACTCGTGCACGTCATTAAATTATTCCCGGTCAACTAACAAAAGTGTGACGTTTCAGTATCTATTTTTTTTAATGTGTCAGAGCGATATGTACTTACCCACTTTATTTAAGTACAGAAAAGTTAATGGTGTCACTCTAATAGCCCTAACAGACGACCAAATTTGGTTTGGTCCGAACCACGAACTTGGTTGGCTCCAAACCAAATTCGAATTTGGTCGTCTGTTAGGGCTTTAACGCAACATATAAACACGACGACTACGAATGATATTTGTCTAAGATTTGACCGTAGCATGACATTCAGTGAGAAAAAGCACATACATACGTACATACATCACACCTGTATTCCCAAATGGGGTGGGCAGCGCATACGAAACGTTACATCATACTTAATCAAACATTACATCCCAATGCATACAAATAATTGCGACTATTATAAATTTATATACACCATCCCATATTATTAGTGTCCGACCGAAGCTTCGGCTTCGGCTTCGGCTTCGGCCACCTTCGGCCAAAAAAACCACCTTCGGCCAAACCTTCGGCTTCGGCCAAAACTTGGCCGAAGCTTTGGCCGAAGCCGAAGGTTTGCAAATCGTGATTTGAAATTGAACAAACGATGCCAGAGCGAGACGGATAGTACGCAGCGCTTAGCAGGGCAGCATTTCGCCGGCCCGATAGCATTACTTGCAGTTAATTAGGTATATAAATTACTGACAACACATAACATAACAACATAGTTACACTTGATTTAGGAACAAAAACTGCGCATAATTTCATACCTTTTTTTTTACTATTAGCAAATTCTCGTATTTCTTAGGGTCAACATGGGGTCAACACACCCTCGGCTTCGGCTTCGGCTTCGGCCGAAGGTTTTGATGAAAGCCGATTAATCGGCTTCGGCTTCGGCTTCGGCCAAAATTGTACCTTCGGTCGGACACTACATATTATTAACCAGCTTTCCGCCAGCGGCTTCGCCTTTGTGGAATTCGGTTATATCTATTGCGGTTTAAAACTAACATTCCCTCGGAAACATCAATTTTTTCCGGAATAAAAAGTACCCTATTATTTAATCCGGACTTCTAACTTTACGCCTGCAAAATTTTAAAGCAAACGGTTCAGTAGCTACGGCGTGAAAGCGGAACAAACAAACAAACAAACTCACTTATAGTAAGGATCAATTTAATATTAAGTATTATACATACATGTATCTATTCATACAGACAGAACATACAACTACCAAAATTTACGATTTGCCAAGCCGGTCCCCCAAACGGCCCCGCAAAGTGGCCACCGTTTGCGATCGACGAATGTCAAATATCCAATTCCATAGTTTGACAAATAGTTTGAGAAATAGCAAAGTAAACGTCCCCGTGCTCGACACAGACCCAATACTTGGCACTTGCAACCTTATGTCATAGTAAGACAGGTGACAAACGGGTGTCATCTACTGGGCGTTGAGGCGTCGAGCATTGGTACATTTACCTTACAGTGAAATTGTAAAATCTGTAGACATAACTACTTCTTTTAACCTCCTAAGGCCCATGGTCCTACGTATAGGACTAATGTCAAAATAAGTTTGAATTTTACATGAATGACACTAAGCATCAAATTCAAACGATCAAAATTTGTTGCTGGGCCTTAGGAGGTAGGTGGCGATTGCATTTATTATTTTTCAGGTGCTTTGCAATTTTTTAGAGATATGCATGTCATATTATTATGTAGCGAGTGCAGTGTTCTAAAGGAATAAGGCGCGACGTAAAGCAGTCGTCTAGACATAAGTAAATGATATCAATTGAGATATACCTATGATATAGAAAAAATTTAGACGTGGTCTTAGACATCGTCCATATAACACGACATGACAAACGTTTTGCTAGCTGAAGCCGGATTAAAAAAATGGCATTTACATTTCTATACAATCGTAGAGTAATAAATAAATAAAAAACCAAAGAGGCAAAATATTACACGTGTCTGGTTGCTGATTGATGAACGACAGAGCAACGGGTTGTGGGGTTACGTACCTATTTACGAATTTATCTATCAGGTTTTGGATGTGCATTTGAAAGGCACAAAAAGGTTACGTAAGATAGTTAACAAGGATATTAAAAATATATTTGCTTAACAGTCGTAAAAACTGGATTCTTTTCGCTGTCAATTAATCCACAGTTTATTATTTGGCAGTATCCGGTAAACATGCTTGAAACGATAGATTACAGAACGATACCCATGAATGTTGACGCATATCACATCACTAGCTGTGCCCGCGACTCCGCCCGCGAGGAATAGTGACTAATTTTTCCCGTTTTCCCCGCATTTTTCAATGTTTTTTCACTCCTATTAGTCGCAGCGTGATGTTATACATATAGCCTAAAAGCCTTCCTCGATAAATGGTCTATCCAAAACAAAAATAATTTTTCAATTCGGACCAGTAGTTCCTGATGGCTCCTCTACATGATGGGCCAGCGCTTGTCCAGCAAAATGGCCATGCGATGGATGAAAAGGATCTACACAATGGCGATGTTCAGTTGTTCTGGCCCACTACCTTTGATGTGTGGGCGAAAACCGACACCGCGGCCATTCCGCCGCCATCGTACGCACCACAAGCCAGCCTACGCCACTACGCCCTCTAGATGGTGGCCCACTACGATGGACCATTATAAATTATAATGGCCCATCATGTAGAGGAGCCATGAGATTAGCGCGTTCAAACAAACAAACAAACAAACTCTTCAGCTTTATTATATTAGTATAGATGTGGTCTGTGGATGTCGTAAGACTCTTACGGTTAGAGGCGACTATGGAAAATAAGTTTTAAGTATCTATGCTTTAGTTAGTGGGACAGGCAGACTTGTCACTATTAAACCAACATCTAACTTTGAATCTCCTTCCCATTTTTTGTGTGATTCGTCTGTTTTTATTGTAGACCACCAACTGACTTCTAAATCAATGGAACCACAACTGACACCGCTGCACTTGTAGCAGAGAAAACATCATTTGATCACCGATCACTTGCAGCTTTCAACTTTGACGCTGGCAAAATTGTCCTAAACCCTGATGGACAGACTCCAAATACGTACCTATAGGTATTACACATGTACGTACATACATACAGTCACGCCTGTATTCCAAAACTGGGTAGGCAGAGCACTCAACACGCTACATAGACAAAACGATGTCTCTTTCACGTTTTGTGGCCACTTCTAGTATAATATTTTTTTAGGTGGCAGGTCCAATAGTGACAGGTTGTTAGCCTGTCGCCTGAAGTATACCTTAACCTATGTGCTTAGTCGCCTCTTACGACATCCACGGAAAAAATGGAGCGTTGTTATTCTAAACCCGACACAAGGGACCATACTTAGACCTGAAAAAATGTGCTAAAAGTTGCTGTGAAGCGTTACGATCGGATCGCTTACCGATTAAGTAAGTAAAAAATCACAATCAGTAAATGGTTTCTTTTTCTGGTTGAGCCTTATCGTTTTTTTTTCAATATTGCACTGGTGTGTGTTATTCACAGTTCAAAGTTTACTTTAAGTATACCGCTTGATTATATTACCTCAACCTTAAAACGTTCGTACCCGCGAGGTTTCGGGCTCACGCACATGAAAAAAAGTTAGATTCCTTAGAATGTGAGTGTATGTTGACGAGACACGGAGCGTCGTTCAGTATAGCAAGCACAAAAGCAAAGCATTAAGCATTGCCTTGACGAGGACACACGAAAAACGTTAAGTGAGCCCGGGCTCACGTTCGACTCCGGTGACACAACGTCTGTGATTAAAAAAATCTTACTCCTATGCCGGTGACACATATCTGTGACCATGTTATTCGTAATCGTGACCACGATCATTTCGCCCGGCATAACTAAGGGCTCAGTGAAACGCTGTCGGACGCGAACGTGTTAAATTATCGTAATTACACTCAGATAAATAACTCAGATAAATTTTATTATTCCTCCGAGTAATTACACTTCTAAATCTAAACAATTATTTCAGTAGAAACACTGCCATCTAGTTTAGGTAGCGGACAACATTACAAGTCGAGATTTTGTTCGGTACCTAGCCAGCTGCTGCAAGCAGTCTTGTAACATTGCTGCTGAAAAGTGACGCTAGATGGCAGCACGTGTCTTTAACTCTACGACATTGAATTTCGAATTTTTAATTGTAAATGTAAATTACTGTTGATTTATTACTTCACATTCGTACTATTAAAATGAAACTTGATTTCTCCTTCTGTGATTTGTTATGTAGACGTTTCCATACACTTTTATACTTGTTTGCAGTGTGTTCCGGATGTTTTGTCAGTTTTTATGGATAAAGAAATAATACTGAAAAAAAAAACCAACAACATCTAAATTAAAAAAACTTAAACGATGTTTAAATACATTACCGAGTTAATCACGTTAAAAAATGTCCTTGGTAATGATGCAGGTTCGTCTACTCGACCCTAGATGGCGCAGTTAGCCGCAAACAGACGGCATGAACCGAACTTAGTACCGCTATTTATCCACAGATGGAGTACCCTTCACAAATTAAGGTTTTGAGACATGAGGTATTTCATGCTTCTGAATATTTATAAACGACCGGTGCATTATATGGGCGACAGCGATATATTTTTTTAACGAAAAAGTTAAGGCCGCGCCTATTTCATAGAATAGATGAACTGTAATTCGAAATTTACTTTTTTTATAATCACATAGTACTGTCGGAGCGTTCTTTTATGTTATTCGAATTCTTAAAGCTAAAGGATATTCTTTAATATGGTAGTATTTTTGTTAAAGAGTCACAACATTCACAGGTCCAATTAAAATTTCGCGTTTATAACACCATTAATAAAAATAATGGTGAGGTTTTTTCTAGGCCAGCTTTTTTACAAAATCGCTTTGGCTTATGGCTTGTGCCAAGGAAGCTATCATAATAATCAAAGTGCCACAAACTACTCGTAACCAGTAGTACTCTGTGTCGTTGTTTTTATACTTCTAAATTATTGATCATCTAAGTTCTAAATATAGTTACTGGTTTTGATTGCAGCGCGTTTTGTGTTTAGTTTTTTATTCATGATTGATTAAAACTGGATACTTAATTTTCTTTCGAACGTTATTTATTTGATTATCTTTATTTTTTTCTTTATTTACGTGTCTTCATGCGTTAAAGGGCCAAATCGCAGAACTTTTCTCTGGTTTGTTTTCATAGTGATTCGTAATATTATTGGCCCTTGGATCAGTGATACATGATTTTACTTAAATATCCTGCCTCCACATTAATTACACTGATTGATTTTATGTCAATTTTTCCTTTTTTTTTGTAATATATATAATATATTTTTTGTAATTAACTTTTTTTGAAAAAATGACTTTCTGCCAAGTTTCTTGCGGCGCATTCTTCTTGGCAATGATGGTCTTTCCGAAGCGCTGGTAAAATCAAAAATGACGTGTAAAAGTGCTCTTAGGAGCCTATTTGCATAAATAAAGTTTTGAATTTTGAATTTTGAATTATTTAGGACTTAAATTTATATCTTGTATGAATAATGGTAAATGTAGTAATTTGCATAGTTGATCTCAAAATAAATAGTATTTTTTACTAGCTGTGCCCGTGACTCCGTCCGCGCGGAATCATGACAAATTTTCCCCGTTTTTCCCGCATTTTTCAATGTTTCTTCGCTCCTATTAGTTGCAGCGTAATGTTATATAGCCTAAAGCCTTCCTCGATAAATGGTCTATCCAAAACAAAAAGAATTTTTCAATTCGGATTAGTAGTTCCTGAGATTAGCGCGTTCAAACAAACAAACAAACAAAAAAACAAACTCTTCAGCTTTATTACATTAGTATAGATTATTATTTATTTCGGCTGCTCCGCATTTAAATATAGAACAGGGCTTTTTACATAGTATGTCATAGAGGTATAAAAGTTGGCACGATCCGTCTAATGTCTAATGTACTAAACATCGATGATCGCATACACAGACAACCCGCCTATTTCCCGAATGGGGTAGGCAGCCCACGAAACTTAAGTCCAGAGCTACGGTAACAGGTTGGTCTTTGACCTCTATTTCCTCACTTGCCTCTTATGACATCCAAGAAATGGAAAGGTATTATTCTAAGCCCGACACCTCTATATCAATGATCACAGGATGACATCAATGGACTTCATACAGAAGTCAGTGAAGTACGTTTACAGTTCATAGCTCGCGAGGCAGTGGCTCGAATAAGGGTGCGATGTTTCGTCTCCTGCCCTTGACATAGTGAGGCAGCGGCTTTATTTGATACCGACTACGCAGGTCAAAGTTAAGTTATGTAATCTACTTGAAGAGTTATACTACACTTTTGTTTGTCTTAGTATAAGGGATCGTCAAACTACATGTGGCTAAATAAGTTTTAGATACAAAACTTGTGTATTTATTACAGTCAAGGAAAAAATATTTCCCGTGTTGTGGGGTTTAGCTTAACACCTCTCCATTTCTTCGATGGATGTCGTAAGAGGCGACTAAGCGACAGTGCTAGCAACCGTCACCTGCCAACTTAAAAATTAAAAATATCCTAGAAGTAGAACCACGAGACCTGAAATACGGTTTTCTCTACGTAGCGTTTCGTGTGCTCTGCCTACCCCAATTGGGAATACAGGTGCGATGTATGTAAGGAAAAATACAGTCACTGCATTTTTTTTACATTCTGTGCGCTTACAGAACGAGAATATGGAATAAGCTCAGACGCTGACAGCGACTGCATTATTTTTTAGCGTAGTTCAGTTACTTTTTAATTTTGTCTTACAAACACTGTAAAAGAGCTCGAGCGGAGACCACGGACCAGCAAGCGCGGCGTAGGACGTCCAACTACAAGATGGACAGACGACCTTATAAAGGTCGCCGGAAGACGATGGATGCCGGGCGCTTCCAACAGGTACCTACTCATGGAGGAGGAAGACTATATTCGGCTCTTGACGTCTTATGACTGAAATGATGATGCGGGTGAACACTGTAAATAAGTTATTTTTGTTCGTTTGTGTGCTATCCGTGTGTGGACTAAAGCACGATTTAAAAAATGTTTAATTTAATGACATTTAATTTATGTATAGTCACTTGAATTGCCGTCCATTCTATGTACCAAATATTATACAGGGTTACTGGTAACTCGACGTACTCTTGGTAGGACTTGATAGAGGAGCTAAAATGCAATATTTTTAAGCCATCATATGTATGGCCGAAAATTAACGGTTCTTGAGTTATTGATTTTTTAAGATTTTTTTTGAATTTCCCAAAACTTTACATTAAAACTTTTTTTTTTAAATTTGGCCGTCTGTTGCGGTATTTTTTTATTTATTTTTGAATTATTAAACTATTGTCAAATTAAAACAAGTACAAAAACCCTAACAAAACAAATAAAAGTCTTTGAAATCAGCGGAAACATTTTTTATGTTTGTTACATCTGTGGTTGTTGTTACTACTAAACTAATGCTCTAGTCGAAAAAAATAATATGACATCAAGTGTACAAATTGTTAGAAAAACATCTACGTTTCATCAGCTATCATAGTCCATAATAATCTTTAAGAACTTTTCACAAAACTGCCTTAAATGTAACGATTTCGTTTGCGAGTCATCGCAGAATTGTATGGAGATGTGTTGACCGCGGCAGTTGTGCAAACGTTCCGCTGGGTGCGCTGTCTCAGTTTCCATACTATTTTGTGATGACGATGACTTGCAAACGAAATCGTTCATTTAAGGCAGTTTTGTGAAAAGTTCTTAAAGATTATTATGGACTATGATACCTTTTCAGAAAGCTGATGAAACGTAGATGTTTTTCTAATAATTTGTACACTCGATGTCATATTATTTTTTTCTACTAGAGCAATAGTTTAGTAACAACAACCACAGATTTAATAAAACATAAAAAATGTTTTCGCTGATTTCGAAGACTTTTATTTGTTTTGTTAGGGTTTTTGTACTTGTTTTAATTTGACAATAGTTTAATAATACAAAAATTAAAAAAAATACCGCAACAGACGGCCAAATTTAAAAAAAAAAGTTTTAATGTAAAATTTTGGGAAATTAAAAAAAAAAAACTTAAAAAATCAATAACTCAAGAACCGTTAATTTTCGGCCAAACATATGATGGTTTAAAAATATTGCATTTTAGCTCCTCTATCAAGTCCTACCAAGAATACGTCGAGTTACCAGTAACCCTGTATTCTGACAATAGTTTGGTTAGTTTGGTTACGTACGACCCACTGTTGGGCACTACTTTAACATCATAATTGTCTGTTTTAATTACAGCTTAATTATAAGCTATTTTTAATGCTCAATTCGATAGTGTAAAAAATCACTTTGTCATCCTTAGAATAAAACTATAAAAGAGCCTGTCCATGACATGTGCAGTATAGTGGACAGTTACTGCAGTCGGTACCTACTCAAGACCGTCGACGACATGTGCAATATATTGGACAGTTACTCTGCCCTCGTAGTGAAGAATGCAGTAATCGACAAAATTTAATGCTTGCTGTCGATTACTGCATTCTTCACTACGAGGGCAGTACTGTAGTAAGTACTATTCTCATAACTTTGTGAGGGTAACTAGCACAGCGATTGAGCGCGAACCATTTTGTGTAAAGGCATGGATGCAATGTTGACCGCACGCAGTCGTAGCAGACCTGCTGTCGACCGCACCACTGTTATCAATGTATTTCTACGCTGTAACGTAGTACAGTCGAAGCAACTGATTCCTGGCCGCAGAACATTGACACAGTAAACGCAAATAGATTCCCAGTGACGAGCAATGCAATGTCACTATAACGGTCACTGTATTTAAATAGGCTCTATGGTAGGTCAGGAATGACTTGGTACGGTGGTACAGTCACCAGCATTAATACCCGCCACGACGGAGCGTGCAAAATATTTGACAGGTCCTACTGCCCCTAGTCATTGAGTCGTATCAGATGTTTTTGCAGCCTTATTGTATCAGATATTGGTGCTGGTGACTGTACAAGTTGCGCTGTGAGTTCAGATCGCTCGGCAAAAGTAGAAGGGGTTTGCGCAGATGTCAATTTTTAGGTCTATTCGGTATTCGAGAAGCGAGGAGATGCACAGCGGCACGCTATTGGTAGACCAAGCGTACTTCATCTTTCCGCGTTACGCCCGATGCGCCTATTCCCCCACCAGTTTCGCCGAGCGATCTTAAACCACCGCTTGAGTGTACAATGTAGACGATACGACGCTTAACTGGGTGCAGTTGAGTTTGAAAATGAAATAATACCCTCATTTTAAACATGAAACTACTACCGTCAGACTAAAATGTAAAATATCCATTTGATAATAATATAAAAGACGATTGTAACGAGACCGACGATAATATTTACTTTTGTCGAGCACGAGTAGAGCGGTGGCGCTCCATGCGCGAACAGCTGCCGTTACCGCGCCTCATAGATGTAGAGCTAAGAACTAGCCCATAACACGTTGAGCTGAACTCGATTTAAGACGTGACTTATTTTTCATTAACATACTTACCCTAATTCTGCCATTATTGAATTATGGTTTCCCGCCAAAACTCCCGGTTTATGGCGCATGCGTTCGGCTTGACGATTCCGCGCTCGTGGCATCGCCATCTGCGTCCTTTTCTAACACTTAAAAAGAGACGTGCTATGCAATGGTGATATGAAAAGCGTACTTTAGCGTATCCAGGAACTGGGCATGCTATCCGTCAAAAAGAGTAGAAATAAATTAAAATTGCCACTCCATTCGCTAATATGTGCCTTTTTGACGTAATGTTAGTTGAGTATGGAAACAATTTTGTACGATACATTTTTGTTCCTTTTTTGTCCATTACTTACCTACAACTTTTCGGGTTTCGTTGTTTCTGAGAAAAATAGTAACTTTACCTTCTTATAATGAAAAAGAGAAGTAATTAAATGATACGCAATAATAAAATTTGGTGAGCAAACCCAAACAGCATTTAAATCATTTTGTCAGCATACAAAGATTTTGTCTGCAATAATAAAAATCAGGCGGCAATCTTTGTTCCGGCAATAATTTTGATAGTGGTCAAAAATTAAATCATTAATAGGCAGCATACCAATACCATGAGTTTGCATAATAAACATTCGCTCCGCAAAATAATTACTTGGTCAGCAAGATTTTAAGATTGATCAGCAGAGAAAACATGTCTATATGCATTACATTTGATTGGTATGCATATTTTAAATATGGTAAGCAAAATAACTAATAGTAGCTTGAGTACTTAGATATTTTCTTGATTATTTCAGTGATTATTTAGATCCAGACTGTTTCAGTGTGCAGTGTGTATAATGTAGGGGACAAATAAATTTATGGGAAATTAAGGGATCCCTTTAGGAAGGTTACATTTAGGTACGACGACGAGCGAAGCGAGGAGGAGTGTTAGGTAGAACCGTGACCTTGCAACGCGCGATCCGAGCGAGCGAAGCGAGCGTGCCGCGGCAGCGGCCGGCGAAGCGCCAGAACCGTGTTATGGCAAATAATTATTATATATTTTGCTTACTCTCTGAGTGCTTACCCAATTTTATAAAAACAGGAACATCTTATTGCTGCTTGTTTAATTAATATGCAGTACAAAAATAATTACAGCCATCCTGAATGACATAAGTTGCTGACTGATTTTGAAATGTTTTCTGGCCATGAGTTGCTGACCAATTAACTATTTCTGCTGACAGATAATATTTTTCTGCTTTCAAATATGCTAATACTATGCTGACCTGTTAAATAACACCCAATGAAAAATACGCATAACTTACGTCTTAAATCGAGAATGTTTCGTAACCCTTCGTCTAGGAACCGTGGCGGCTGCTGCCACACGCTGAGTGCGCCCCACCGCTTCTTTCGCGGTGGTTTCATGTTTACAACTATACCTTCCGTCTAAATTTCCATGATTGCAAGGTCACCAATTGGCATAGGCAGAGCACATGAAACGCTACATAGAAAAAATCATAACTTCGTCACTTAGCGTAGCCACTTCTAGCATATTTTTAAGACTATTTTTTTTAGGTTTAAAACTTCTTGAACCGTTTACTATATTTACACACGTTTCTAACTGGCAATATTTATTTCAAAATTTTCATCACCAATTCCTAAATAAATTTCACGCCAGCAAGTACCACTGAAGGCTAGAGAATAGGAGATGGAATAAAAATCAGTTAATGACAAAAAGCGAGGCCGTCCACGCGGTCGCGACATGTCCCCATAAATCTGAGGGGGGTTGCCCCCTCGCCAGGATGATCTTTTCCCTGGATTCGGGTTGCCATATTACGGGGAAAAGCGGGGACATGTGAAAATATTACGAGTTGGCTTGCCCCCCTGTAAAAGCATTAGTAGTATGTATTGTATTGTATTGTATGACTCTTTATTGCACATAAAACAAGAAAACAAGCAGTAGCATTTTTGCCAACTTGAATAAACATAGAAACGTAGGTAGGTTTGGGTTATGGTCAAAATAATAGAAATAGTCGACACAAATTCTGTGTCAATTCTTGATGGGGAATAATACGAGTATTTCGGGAAAATAAGCTTTAGTAAAAAACTACATACATACCTACATATTCTCACGCCTGTATTCCCGTGAGGGGTAGGTAGAGCACATTTAGCAAAATCAGGGTAACCAGATAGTTAAACGTGATATTGCAGTGACAGATTGTTAGCCCATCGCCCACGATACACTAACCCTTTCCCAGAGTCGACTCTTACTACACCCACGGGAAGAAAGGGTGAGGTGCTATTCTAACCCGGAATCACACGAGCTTAAAAAACTACACTGGGAAAAAATACGAATGGAAGTCAGTTTAGACATTTTTCGATGATACCTATTGTCTGTTACCGGAAGGTATTGTGCTGGTATATAATTATGTATTTCATGAATGTAACTAACTGACCTTATACGGAAAAATACCTTTTACTGGAAGCCATAAACATGACGGCTGTGTTCCTAAAATGGGTAGGCAGAAACGAAACGTCACCGTGACTATTTAACTTTTCACTGCCTTCTTTTCTTGGTGAATGAAGTTGTGACAGGTTGGTAGTCAAAATACATTTTAAAACAAGATTAAGGCTTAATCATTTTTATCTGGCGTGGTACCACAGGAACGTCCCAAAAACAAGCTAGCTTGTGGACACCCTACTCTGGATCCTACATTTTTATAACAACCCCGCCTTTTCCCAGCGTAATATCACGAAATGTCCTGCGTGGGTGTTTGTACGTCATTGCTTATTAATGTATTTCGCGTTTTTTTTCGGATGCGCTTTGAATGTTAAGCCCAACGCTAAGTGCGAATGAGCAGAAATTTTGTACACCTTTTTTTTAGTCAAGCACTTTTGTTTTTTTTTCATAATAACATGTCACTGGCACTTTGGAGTTCTTTTTTTAAGTAAAGAACTACATGGATCACAGACTTATATCGAAATAGATGACTCAAGTGCATGTACTTCGCGTGCCAAAAGGGAGAGCAATGCTCTTCCTTTGACGCGATTTCATTTAGTTTTGTACCGCTTAGACTAGCCTTAACTGCCTAGAGACAGGACGACTTGAATAAAGCGGCGTCACCTTTGAATCGGTTTCACTCGGACTGTCAATTCCCATCACTAAAGCGCTCAAGGGACGTAACAGTGGGTAGAGGAAAGGTGGCACGCTCGATTTTCATACAAATGCAGGAATTCGCGATATCTATTTCGATACAAGTCTGTGACATGGATAAAGTTAATTTTAAAGTTGGAATCAGCATTCTTTCCATGCTCCGTTGCGTATGCTGCGTGCGCAAAATGCACGCTTCTAAGTCAAACAGAGTTCTGTAACGATATTTGCAAAGCTGTTTAATTTTCTCACTCTGTTTATTTCTCTTTGCTGTATGTGAACATTCTTTGAAATTCTATTTTGAATCTCTTGAATTGTATCTAGCTGACAAAGTAACTTCTCATCACTATAAAAGTAAGTAAACACGACTGGCAATTACGTCAAAAATACTAACCAAAAATGAACAAAAACAGCTTTATCCAAAAAAAAAGAGAAATTCTAACATAAAATATTTACTCAATTATGGCCGAAATCAGACCACAACTAATACCAAAACTTTGCATTAAACTTCTATTTCAATATCAATTAAATTACTTTCCCAAACTCGTGGTAGGGGTATTCGGTTGACGAACACACCCGGGTTTGAGTTTTCGCGTACCCTAAGCGGCGATCCGACCCTAAGTACCTGAAAAGGTGCCAATAAACATACAACAAACACACGTCCTAACGGCTTGAACGACACGACCAAAACGATACCTTGTAACCACAGGTTTACGCTCACTTTTTGGTCGGAGGAAGTCGGCAGTTACGCTCACAACTGCTTGTAAGAGAGAAAGTTCTCGAAGAAACAACGGCTTTTCCTCCACGGGTCACCCAAGGGAGCGAAGGCGGGTACCCATCTAAATCACCGAACGAGGGATTCTGAGGTGAATTACCGAAAAGATGCCATGACACAAAAACACCGGTATCACTTATTTTTATCTTCAAATAAATTGTCGGCTCTAACCTCTCTTTTAGGTTAAAAGTGACTTTTAAAAGTTGAAATTTTATCGCATTTGAAACTAAGTTCAATCTGAAAAATAAAACAATAAAACATTAAGAAATTAAAAATGTTGCATAACCTAACCTTTCAAAGGATTCAGTACGATCTGTCACTCATCATTCAGTACTTCAACGTTTTACCGCCCTTTTTTAGCGCCTAAACTTTTTCAATATGGCGGCCGAAGCGCCGCGCGCCGCCACCATTAACCACCGACACTTCACCGTTGCTATAAACTCACAAATCATGAAACGTGCGCGGCGGCACACAAACCATCCGCAACCCTAACGGAGCAGACACAGCGTCCACTGTCTAACCCCAGCCCCCACACAGATCAGTTGAAACAAAATGGCCACGCCAACAAATCATTTTGAACCTTCAAACCCCAGCGGAGAAAACTTATTTTCAATTAATACAGACGCAAAATTGCGATGCGAACAAAGAGAGCGAGAAACGAGGCCAACATTCGTTAATAATGTAATGTATATTTATTCGTCTACGTTATTTAACCACCGATATCGGTTTACGTCAAATAGAATTGCTCTTATTGTTGGTAATTCTTATAAGGGTTAAAACGATTGGCTTTGTTTCAAAATAAACGTTCGCGGCAGTGGCGTAGCTAGGTAACCAAGGGCCCTGGGGCAAATAAAAAAATGGGGCCCCACACCTATAACTGATTATTGTGGTGTAGCTAGCATGGGTGGCACCCCCCCCCCCTAGAATTCGATAGAAACGGTTGGGGGGCCCCCTGAGCCTGGGGGCCCCGGGGCACTGCCCCGCCTAGCCCCTTGGTAGCTACGCCCCTGGTTCGCGGGCTTTTTGCACGAAAAGCAAGTGCTTTTTACCGCTTGCAAAAACAGCAATCTTACCATTTCAGTTCCATTGTTTCTTATACACTCCAATAGTCTCAATCAAGTTGTTGAGAGGGTAACTCGAAGTCTGAAGTCTGAAGTCGAAACGACTGTTCGAAAGCTTGTCTCATTACCACAGTCAGATGTAACCTGAAAATTATAGAAAGAAAACAATTAAATGTACCTATATTTATATTAAGGTAAATGCGCAACTGTTTTTGTGTTGTTGATACTTAAAATCTGTTTTTCTGTGCGGCCTAATTTATATGGCATCGGGCGTTCCGCATCTAATCAATACACAGGCTTGGTGCGGCAGGCGCGCCGCGCGCTCGGGCGGCTTCGGGTGGGCTCGGGTGCGCTCGGCTCTCGTCGACGTTCGGGCGTTCTCGCTTCAATCGTAATTCCATTTTCCGCCCGCCTTGGCAAATTGAAATGTCGTAACTCTTAGGGGAATATCGGCTTTCTGCCCAAGAAAAATATTCTAAGGCATTGTAGCGACGCCGGTGATATTATGGTATATTTCCAGTCCATCATACAGCGGGGCGCGTCCCCTCAAATGGCTGTAGCCGAGAGTCTGCTCGCCACTTTGCCCATTCTGCGACTGAGGTGTACATCCCCTTTACTGTCAATTCTTGTCGCTATCGCTACTTGTGCTTACCCTGCGGACAATGTTGAGCGAGTAGGTTCGCGGTTACTTAAATAAATAATGATACAAACTTTGTTTTAGTCTGTATAAAGGGTTGAAGGGATAAAAACAATTTTTAATTGGATACATCATCAGATTTTTTATCATTATAGTACATTTGTACAAAAAAATCTTAGCAGATTTAAACAAAGCAAGCAAGAAAATGATTTAGACAGTACCAACAACCAACGACGCAATCACCATAAAAAGAGTTCAAAACTTAATTACGTAACCCAGAGCGGCGCCGATCACAAAAAATAACGTTACGTTACCAATTCCTAGTGTTATATTAGTGGCTTATCCCTTAAGAGGCCCAGTAGGTCAGATAAATTGAACCCTCCGAGGCGCGGTGTTCACACGTAAATAACATGTCGGTGTGGAGTGTGGGGCGCCCACTCCCAAGCCCAACACTCGCTACATACTCTACACTTCCCCGCCATCTTTTGTACATAGACTCAAGGGCGAATATCCCGAAACCCACACGGAAATCCACCATGGTCTTTGTAACGCGTTTACAAAGACAGATTTTTCCGGCTGATGTTTATACGGCGTTGCAGAATAATCCTTGTGTCGTGGGTCTAAAGGGCCGTGAAGTTTTCCCGCGAAGAGCGGATGATGGCGACGAAGAATGGATTTCGACGAACACGCAACAGGAGTAAACTTTGTCACGGTTTGTTTATCTTAATGTTTTATAGTTTTATTTGATTTTTCATGATAAATTACGGCGAAATTGTGCTCAGTTTTAACGGGTTATTTGACACTTAGATGTCCCATTATTGTTTCTGCGCAATATTCTCCACAGGTGTCTTGGAACATTGTGCAGAATTCCGAATAGAAAAAAGCAATAACGACTTTTAACGCTGGCATCCTATTTTTTAACCTTATTGAGCCACATTTGAATTAAATGAACTCATAGCGATATGTTTGTAATTACAGCAAAATCCTGTTAAGTTTTAACCATTTGCATTACATGTTTTAACCTAAGAAAATGACATTTTAATTAAATGAACTTAAAGCGATTTGTTTGATGTTTCCACACAGTTAAATAAATCTACATCCCTCCATAATAAACATGACAGCCAGTTTACAATAAATGTCATATGAATAATAATTTCTAATGGAAACCCACAATGAAATGATCCTCCCCTTCATTAACGATGTATGTCTGTGTTCGTGCAATTTGCCCGCGCTGGCGTGTGTGTGTGATGCAACTTAGTTTATTTAGTGCTCAGTAGCGCCGCCTAGGTGGCGCTGTTGCAGTTTTGTATTTTAAAAGTACTATTTATTCAATACTACATACATTTACGTACATACATAGGTACATCACGTCTGTGGGTTAGACATACATACATACATACATATGCTACGAAGTCAAAACCATGACTATTTCACGTTTCGTGGCCACTTCTATATTTTGGATGAGAATGGAGAGATGTTACTTTAAAACCGACACCAGACGGTAAAAAAAACATACTTAACCAATTAAGTAATAATAACAATCCAGCATAAATACATACCATAGGGTACAGGCCTCCTCTCAGTGTGAGAGGGTTTGGGCTATAACATCCACCTGGAGGCATCGGGACCGTCACACAATATTAAATTACTCTATCACAGCGTGCTCGCTCGATTTTCGTTTTAATTCAGTTACATAACGGTGTCAAGCCCGCAAACTGATATTTAATAAACAAAAGAAGTATAATAAGGTCACTCAATTTCATCCAATACGGAGAGGGACACCTAAAAAGTTTGGCGCGTAACCGTATTTTTTAGAAAAGGCCTTATTTGGCGCCCTCCTTGGGGGTTGAGATGGGGAGGGGGTGGGGTCAAAGGGTGCGCGAGTTTTGCATTAATAATGTTGATATCGGACTGCCTCCCGATTAATTTGATTAGTTGACTTTTGTTCAAGATTCGGCCGTGTGAAACAGTTTAGCACGGACTATGGAGAATAATCAAGGGTGGTACTTTTAGAGTAACTTCAAACAGATACAACTATTATTGTTTGTACATGTATAAAACGAACGACTCGTAAAAAAAAACTACGTACGACAAAAAAAGCTTTCTTAGCTTTGTACACTAGCTAAATTCAACGGTTGTAATGGATCGCGTACCTTAGGTGCTACGAAACAGCTACGCCGTAGAGCCTACGCGAGCTACAAGCATGATCAAAATCAATCGATGTTTAGTGATTTATTAATACATGCCACCTCCATCAGTAACAATGGTATGTACTGATACAGCCACTTCGTGAATGTTGTATTTAGTAAGTGGTCGGCAATTAAGTTGGCCATATTTTAAGTGGTGGGAAAATTCTTTATATTTTTTTACAGGTGAATGCGCGGCGCGAACATACTCTCACCGCTTATGAAATTATTAATATTAACATTCATCCATCGGTTTTTTTTACGTTACAGGGTGGAATCAAAATGGTTATGCGAAATAAGACGTGCTTCTTACTCAGCTAACTGTGGAGAATGGAATGCACTAATAACTCATTATCATTAGTTTTTATTAGTCTTATTATATTTGAATTTCAATCCACTTTACTATGAATATCCAAAATGTTATAGGGCTATCTTTAATAATAGAACTAATTCATTGTGTTGCGTGTGACTTAAAAAAAAAACACAAATTTTGGGTTAATAAAAATAACATCACGATCGCTTCTTTTGTGTAACGAAAATTACCCATACAAAATGGATGAGTAATTATCGATACACGAAGGAATAAATTAAAATTAACTACGTACTTTGTTTTTGAAAGTGACCTGCGTAGCATTAACTGACTAAGAAGTACTAATTTTGTATCAATTTGATTTCACCCTGTATGATGTTCAATCGGTAGGATTAGCATTTACGACTACAAAAATAGTATCCCGTGTGGTGTCGGGATAGAATAGCACCTCTCCATTTCTTCCGTGGATGTAGTTAAGGAAATAGGTTTAGTTATGCTTTAGGCGACAGGCTAGCAACCTGGCACTATTGTACCTCTTCCATCTTTGCAATCCTAAAGCTATGCCAGAAGAGGCTGCGAAGCGTGAAGGTCATAATCATGGTTTTGTCTATGTCACGTTTCGTGGGCTCACTTGGGAACACAGGCGTGATTGTATGTATGTATGTAAGAAAAAGTAAACTATGAGAGATAAAGTTTGACCTCAGATTATCAACATGACCTTTTTGAACCACTGAACGCTCACAAGCGGTCTCAGCCTCGACATTGTGTACAAATTGGGTAGATTTCGGAGCGCGATAGATGTCGTTTAATAATTAGAATCGACGTCCGTTATTAATAGGGGTTGGGAGGTTATGGCGAGAGAGAGGCGGAGCGGGGAGCGGAGAGCACAGCGGGGACGGAAGCGGGGAGCGGTGAGAGCGGAGTGAAGAAAGGCAAAACTGCGTGGGAATCCATAGTGGTACACTAACGTCTTATATTGAGATTAGCTTAAACGAGCTAACTAGTGGTCTAATATCAGAAGCAACGTGTCATGACTCCTGCACTGATCTTTTCGCATGAATGGTTGATGAAACTAACCCAGTGACGCGCTGCTTCCGATTATGTTTCACAAATTGGCCTGAAACGTAGCTAATCTGGATAGTAAGATGTGAGCTAAGTAATACGAACGAGACTAGTAATTTTCTGACTTCTCTGGCTAGACAGTGACACTGACAGGTATAGTCTATCTCAGGCGCAATTCGACTGGCACCTTCCATACTAAGCTGCCTGAAAGCGTATTATGATATAACTCTTCAGAAGTGATTATTAAATTAGAAAAAAGTAGTTGGGTAGCAACCATGAATTTGCTAGACGTGGCGCTGGATTTTTGAATCCATGTGCTCTGCCTACCCCTCATGGGAATACACGCGTGAGAATATGTAAGTATGTATGTATGTAAAAAAGTAGTGTCTGATTTTATTTTGGTAACCAGATAAAACCTTGAAGCACTATGGCGGTTAAAAAAATAAATAATTAACGTTCACCAAGTATAATGGGAGATAATAAACTTGCATTAAGCGATACTTTGGGAAAATTTGGGAATGTGGGGGTAGCCGGGGGAGGGGGTTAACCTTTCCTTAACTTACACCAGTGAGATTGAGGAGGCATCTATATAGAGTGGCTTTAATTAACAATGTTTTAAATTCTGTTGTTTCAGCGTAGGTGTACACGTGGCTTGATAAAGAAACAATCCCTAAGTTTATGAGGTCACGTTTGTGACATTTTAAAAGTAGGTTTAATGTCTCATAGGACTTAGAGGATAAAAAAATATCACATGAGATTACGCAAATATGAAATGATACCTCTAGGTCTCTTAGTTTCCCGTGTGGTATCGGGTTTAAAAACACCTGTCTACATTTTTAAATTACTAAGGAATTGGCTTCTCGAATACATATTCCAAACGTTTACATTTACAAAAGCTTAAATCTATCAGCACGGTTAATTTTCTTTTGCCATGTCCATAGCGAGTCAGAACAACTTGAAGATATCTGTCTATCCATTCCCTGACATTACGGAGCCATGACAACTAACGTCTTCTGACATTCCCAGGGTATTTTACTTATCATAATTGTTCGCAAATGATTGGTTTCGGAGAATACGATTCAAATAAGCGATTTTCCTTTGTTTAATCATACGAACAAATTCAGCGCTTATTATCCTGCCATTAGTGTCATAGTCCACCCAACAGACGCGCTACATTCTACGGTACAACCTATCTCAAAAGCCGCCTTTTACGAAGATCCATACAAAACGTTGTCACACCAAAATTCCCCGGACACAGTTAACCCGCCGCCTTCAAACCCCAAGATTCCGACTTGATCTAAGTTTGACTGCGGAAAGGAAAGTTTCGACCGATGAGGCGACGCAGACAAAGCTACCTATAGCCGCCTTTATTAGAACCTCCCAGTGCGTACTGATTTATTGATGACAGTTTAACTTGGGCGACGTAGGTGACGCTGTTTGTGTCCATCCGTAGACTGCTGATGTATACAGATCTTGGTTGTAACATTTTGAGCTGTAATTTGGTATTAGTGGGAGTAAAGGTAAATGCTATTCGGTAGAGCATACGTTATAGAAAAGTGTGCTAGCTAAAGGTATATTATAATTTTGGAAACAAATTACAGGAGAGGTTTTTGTCCTACGGCGGAGTGCTTTAATGGGTTAATAAACTAGCAAAGAGCGAGTCGGACTCGTGCAGTAAGGGTTCAGTACAACATTAGTCGTTATCGGGCAGAAGCATACTATCGACTAAGTTATGGGTGGTATAATAATATGTACCTATAGTATTTCTGGAAAACAAAATGATTTTAACTAAAAGTTCGGATGATTCTTAGTTTCTATTTGGTTAGTAGTATAGCGACATGCGATAGGCGCGAGCGAGAAATAGACTATCAGACATTTTCTGACGTTAGACAGTGGAAGGTTGGCTAACGCGCACGACACGAGTCGCTCCTTGCCATCTTAAGCTGGCTGTCCATATTCGAATAAACATAAAAAACAGACGTTGAATTTATTCCCCACAATAACCATCAAACATCTGGCCTTAAAAACAAGGAACACAAAGTAAAATCATTTCACCCACAGATAAAACTCAAATAACAACTCCGAAGATCCCCGTGCGGATTGCCATTGCTGTGTCGTGAATAAATTATAATAAGACTCATGCCTTCGCAATATTGAAGGCTTTTTGATAATTAAGCGTCCCCCCTTACGGAGGAATTTTTCTCCCCCTCCCCCCACCGCGAGGAACACTTGAGGTCCTTTCGTTCTCCATCCAAGACGCGAAACGCTTAAGTCGGGTCTGTGATAAAAAGATGACCCATTCCCGCTTCAGTGACAAGTGACAACCGGCTGTTATTTCGATGTTTGAATATTCATTTTAGTTGCCATTAATATTTCATTTGTTGCTTCAATAATTTTTTTGAAGATGGATTGTTTTGGGGGTGATATAGAGATAGACATTAGCACGATAGGACGCAAGTAGAGATACGCGTAAGATAGACTATACCTTTCCCTGTCTAACTAGACACCTAAGATAGTGACAGGTAGTTTATCCCGCGCGCCAAACGACTAATGCGTATTGATATGCTAAGCCTACAGAATAGATGCAGATGCAGTGCATTATGATTTTCCATCGTATGTAATAGGAAATGTTCGTAATAAAGCTTCCATCACACAGGCGTGGGGTGTTACCTTGGCTTGCTCTTGCGAGATCTCAGCCTCGCCAGGCCAAGGCTGGTTTTTATGTGTCACACTGACGTTAATCGCTGACAGGCTTATATCCTAGATGTCGAGGGAGCGTTTAAAACGCTTGCTGTAAGTAGAGGCAAGCGAGTTGCTGTCGGCGCTTACCGCTCAGAGGTCCCGAGACGCGATGCCTACGGCTGCTTTTGCGTCAGCGTTAACGATCCTCAGCGAAACAGTTGTACAGATATAACAATATCAAGCATGTGAGCCTGTCAGAGCTGACCGTCAGCGTGACACTGAAACCAGCTCAATAACACGCACGTGGCCATCGCGGGCTTTTGGCGCTACCATCGCGTGCGTACCGCGCTCGGTACGCTCACGCCCACACAGTCAGCCGAGCGATGGAAGCGAGTTGTGGCGTAAGAGTTAAGACGCTCGCGACCCGCTCGGCGGTCACGTGGCGAAGGCCGGGCGGTGGCGGGGCGCGATCATCGCGTGACACGCTGGCGCCCAGCTAAGAACGTGCCCTGTGACGCCCCGCGAACGCCCCGCTCTTGTGTGACGGGGCCTTTATGCGCTAACAGTTAGCTGGAAAAATACGGATAACTCAAGTATTAAATCGAGTTTAGCTCGACATGTTTCGGGCATGTAGCCCTTCATTTTCACCGTCATCAGTGCGCGTTAGGCAGCAGCTGCCTCGGCTCATAAATGAAAGTCTACGAATCAAATAGCCCCGGGCCCAGCCGTAGCCATGAAAAATAAGGATAACTTACGTTTTAAATTCTGAATATACAGTAATTAACTGACAATTCGGCACAACATACAACACGTGAACAAATTATGACAGGTATGACGGTAGGAAGTCTTGTAATAAATACAGATAAGTTTGCCTTAGCCGCGTTTCCAAACTTTCCATGATATTTCTCTGATTATACCTACATTCAAACGAACTCAATGTTTTTTCCCATATATGCGGCAGAAAGTACACCATTGAATGAAGGTTAATCTCGTTTCTTTCCACCCGGGGCTCGTAAAACAAAACTAACGCGTTATAGTGGAAACATAAAGCTTGTGTTATTTTTTCCACACTTTGTTGTTCTAGCACTAGAGAGTTTAACTGTGTTGCACTCAGAGATGTCAATTAAAGTTAAAACGGGGAAACAAAAACGAAAAGCTAAGTATTTTACGAGATTAAACTACAAGCAAAGAATACTAACTACTACTACGAACCAAAAGGCTCGCATCGGACCGTATGTGAATGATTTTTATGGTTTCTAAACGATACTGAACACGAATTTTGTCCAAAAGGGGTCTAAAATTGCAGACGTTTGACAAGGACAAGTAAAGAAAAGCAGACATGCATGCATACAGGGCATTTAACATTTTGTAACACTTACCTAAATGTTATAATGCAATAAAATTTGAATACTTGAATACTTGAATACATACTTACGAAGAAAAAAATAACTGACTATTAAGAGTATAAAATTATAAAAAGTGGCATCCGAACGTACTTAACGTGGATTATTCGAAACTGATGCCATTATACTTTCTTCCTATTCGCAATTCTGTACAATATTCTCTGCAGCGGTCTTTGAAAATTGTCCAGAATTGCGAATAGAACGAAATAATAACGGCTAAGTCTCATAAATTCATTGTCAGATAAAACCATGACTATTTTACGTTTCGAGGCTGTTTTCTCTGTCTTGTCTGACCGATGTTTTTATTATGATAGCCGTAGACGTAGAGCAACTCCATTTCCTAGAATATGTCTTCTTTTGTACCCTACTTGCTCTACTGGTACATACATACATACATAAATATTATCACGCCTGTATTCCCAAGAGGGGTAGGCAGAGCACATGAATTCAAAAATCCTGTGCCACGTTTAGCAATTTCAGGGTAACCAGATGGTTAAACGTGATATTAGTGACAGGTTGCTAGCCCATCGCACACAATACACTAACCCTTTCCCAGAGTCGACTCTTACGACACCCACGTCAAGAAAGGGGGAGGTGCTATTCTAACCCGGCACCACACGGGGCTCTACTGGTGCCTTAACCAAAGTATCATTTCTTAGGTATTTTAAGCTTTTTCACACTAAAACTAAGAGATCCAAATGTCGCATTGATTTTATTAACCTTTGGCTTAACCTTATCAGCTCGGCTTGATTATCTCGAAGGGTGTTAACACCTACATGTAATCCAAAGTCACCTTGGAATGACCACTTGCAGACTGGAGCGGACGCGGCGGTGTGAAACTCTGACGATACGTCGGATGCGGCTGTTTGAATACTTGAATACTTTAAATACTTAGGTGGTTACCTAAAGAAGCAGGGTTCCTATGGGACATACTGAACGGTGTGGAGTCAACTAAAATAAATAAACAGGTAAATCAGAAACCTCTTTGTTTATAAGGGAGCGCATAAGTGAATAAATTAATATTATACCTGCACCGGTTGGTACCGATCCGCACTGATTTGTCGGTACCGGAAACCTGTTTCTTTATGTAAACACCCTTAGCCTTAAGCAGCGGTTGCTCTCAGCAGCTAAGAAGTAGCCCAAAACGTGTCGAGCTACGCCCGCCGCCCACTTAGCATGTTTCGAGCGTCGCCGTCTCGTGAACGCCCGCGCAGCGCCGACGCAACGTTTAAATTACGGCGCCGCAACATTAGTGGCGGCCATAGTGATAATATTCTCTTCGGTGGCGTCTTCCAGACGTCAGCTTCTCGTTAACGCCTGCGCAGCGTCAGCGTGGTTACCGCACAGAAGCATTGACGCCGCGCCGACGGTGCGTAGGCGGTAAAATGCTGACGTCCGAAAGAAATAAGTGGGCGCCGGCCCTAAACTCGATTTCAGATACGACTTGTCTGTATTCATGAGTGAGTCTCAGGGCAGCGCAGACGACAGACTTTTTGTGCGATCGAGTCTGCGGCGCACAAAAAGTCTGCGTGGATTGTACGCATTGTGCCCCGGACTTTTTGCGCGTCGTGTGAGTTACTGCGTATAATTCCATAGGGTCTATTTTCACAGACTAAAAAGTCCGTCGCGGATAGTCTGTCGTCTGCTCAGGGCCTAGATTTCATGTTCAAAGCACCGTATCCAATTTTTGCAGCTTCACGGAACCGTCTGGGGGGCGGTGTGGTTGTACCCGAGTACGCCCGAGACAGAAAGAACGCGACCTATAACCAATCGGCTTTATCTGTTAACTTTGCCAGTCGGACTGCTTAAAAATCAACATTAGACCTACCCCACGGCAAAGTTGGACGATAGTGGAATCTTTCCAAGAATGAACTTTTGACATATCAGTATCACAATGCCCGTAGAACGTAAACGTACAAGATACTTTGAAATTATAAAAAAAAACTATAAATCCTGTGTGGTGTCGGGTTAGAATAGCACCTCTCCATTACTTCTGTGGATGTCGTAAGAGGCGACTAAGAAAATAGGTTTAGGTATGCTTTAACCTGACACTATTCTACCTCTTGCATCTTTGCAGACCTAAAACCATGCTAGAAATGATTGCAAAGCGTGATATAGTCATAATCATGGCTTTGTCTATGTCACGTTTCGTGTGCTCTACCTACCCCATTTGGGAGCATGATCATGATTGTCCTCAGGCTACCTAAAAATATGCAATACAAAAGTGGAAAGTCTTCAGCCTTTTCAATGTAAAAGAGGCCATATTTCATGGAAGTTTCCAAATGTTCCAAAGAAATGGAATAAACAAAATTACATAGACTGCTAAAGGGGCTAAGAAAACGTGACGTCTTTGACACGTGAGTTGCCAGTGCGCAATGCCCGGGTAATTTTTTTCCGGGTAAAACGTAATGCTCGAGTTACATAATGTTGCCAAGTCCGCTTAAAAATTGTACGGTTTAACACTTGTGGGAAATATTCCAATAGAGATCTCTCTCCAAGCATGTTATGTTATGTTATGTCTGGAGACCGAAGTCCACAGAGAGAAAGGAAGTTGTGTTTATGCAACCGATCATCGAAACTTCGTTAGCGCGATGTAGGAACGTATAGTGCGGCTGTTCGACGAATGGGGCCCTGGGCGCTACGCACTCATTTATTAGTCTTTCGTTTGCCTATGATAAATATCATACATACATGCACTCACGCCTATGTTCCCAAAAGGAGTAGGCAGAGCACACGAAACGTGACAGACAAAACCATAATTATGACTATTTCACGCTTCGCAGCCACTTCTAGCTTAATGTTACGTTTGAAAACAGATGGAAGAGGTAGTATTTAGTGACAGGTTGCTAGCCTGACGCCTAAAGGATACCTGAACCTATTTCCTTAGTCGCCTCTTACGACATCCACGGACGAAATATCTTGATAAATATCCTGCTAACTATTTCTGTCGTTTTAATTTGAATCGGCATAATTTGTAGTCTTTGAAACAAGAGAGAATGCAGTGTAGGTACTTCTCACTTCCCGCATACGAAGGGTTAAGAGGGCGCACACATTTTTTACGTACGTAATATAAGATCAGGTGGGGGAAGAGAAATTCAGGGGCAGGGCAGGGGTAAGAGGCACCACAGACCATAACTCGTCGAGTTATGAGTGATTATGGTCTGTAGAGCCCTCTTATCTCTGCGTTTCTCTTCCCCCACCTGACCTTAGTGGTTTTGGACCAATGTTTAAAAAATCGTGAAATGTAAATTAACTCATATTTAGCCATGAAAAAAATATGGTTAGACTAAACATATTCTGTAAATTTACAATAAAATTGTTTCATTTGTAATTACATTAAAATCAATGAGAAAAAAAATAAAGTAATGGTTCAACTTTCAAATTATGTAAAATGATATTTGAATAGTAAAAACCAATAATTTGATTCATGTTAATCCGTTAATCCCCAGTAGACTATATTGTCTATCAGATAATAACAAGTTTATATCGTTTATGGTAAATTTTAATGGAAAATTTTCAAGTGAAAGACAGCTCTGACGCGTATTTTTGTGAAAACCCTTCAACAAATTGGCTAAGTAAAAGAAATCTGTGTTGCTAATAAAATATTTCTTTCCGTTAATCCCTAGAAAAAGAGTTTATTTATATGTTACAGTAGCTTTTCTTTAAAAACTTAAGGATTTATAGCTTTCTAAAGCATTTGAAAAACATCAAAATCACCGAATTTTGTTTGCACGCTCTTAGTATTTTCTCGAACTTGACAAATGTTCAAAGTTTGGTGAATTTGTATTAACTTATTCTAATTTTAAGAATTTAATAATTTGTTTCAAGCAAATGAGAGATATGTTTCAACTAAAATTGTATAACACTGCCTGAACCCTTCTTTTTTTGGTTCGTTCTCCTTTTGTATTATTTTGTCCGGAAGATTCGATTACAATCTGTTAAGTTTCATCGCACCGCGTCATGGGGCATCAATACAAGTGACCGGCATCCCTAGCGCGTCGGTTAGAAAAAGCAAACAGTTGACGTACAATCCGGCGCGAATAATGTTAGGAATTCCGATTAAACTATTGTTTATGTCTGTAGATTATTTTTATTAAAATTAAAGCTAAAAGCTCGTGTGATATTACAAAATATGCCCTTATTTTACATCGCTGTTCTTTATTTTCTACTTCTCCAAGACACAAGTATCTCATGAAGAAAAAAATAATTCAACATACCTATATCTAAGAAGTTCTAGAATATTCACAATAATTCGACGACTTCCCTGGCTTGATTAATCGCATTAATATGGATCTCGAGGTCATCCGTGTCTGGGCAGCCAATTTTGGGCTGAAGGTGAATGCCAAAAAGTCGCAGGCGATAGTTCTTGGAAGTCCGCATTTTATTGCTAAGCTGTCTGGGGTGGTGGTGCCTAATATAGTTTTTGATGGTTCCATTATTTCTTTCTCACCCACGGTCAAGAACTTGGGCATTATCATGGATCAGACGCTTTCCTGGTCGGCACAAGTCTCCGAGGTTAGCCGCAAGCTTTTTGCCTCGGTCCACTCTCTTAGACGTCTGCAAAATTTCCTTCCCCTTCGGACTAAGATTTCTCTAGCTCAGGCACTTTTGCATCCTTTGCTGGATTATGGCGACGTCGCTTACCTCGACCTCTCTGAGCAGCTTCTTGACAGGCTCGAACGACTGCAGAATGTGTGCATTCGTTATATTTTTGGCCTCCGCAAGTATGACCACGTTTCTTGCTTCCGCGCTCAGCTGAGGTGGCTGCCGATTCGTTTCCGTCGTAATGTTCACATCCTTTCGTTGCTCTTTAATGTCCTGTTTAACCCTGAGTCCCCTTCCTATCTCTCAGAGAGATTCAGTTACTTGGCCGACGGTTCTGGGAATCGTTTACGGTCCAGTGACAACCTCTCTCTTGCCTTTCCTATCATTAAGTCCAAATCCTACTCCAATTCCTTCTCTGTGCATGCTGTCCGGTTGTGGAATCTGTTACCTTGTGACATCAGGAAATCGCAGACCGTTGCGACTCTGCGGAATCGTTTGAAGGTGTACTGGCTCGACGGCTCCTCCTGAATGTGTGCGGTGTTGTATGTATTCTGGCTAGTGTTGGCGGTGCATGTAGGTTTATGTATTTAATAAGTAGTATATTAATTTTAATATTTATTAGTCTATTATGTATTGTACTATGTGTACTTTTATGTATTTGTATATGTATGTATATCTATATTACTAGAATGTATTTATTTATTTTAGGTTAACGGCTTTGTTTCTTTCTCTCTAAAATTTCTTTGTGTGTCTACTCTAATATCACATGTTTTGTCAATCGCTTGAAGGTCAGCAGGAAGAGATCCCTTAAGGGATATGTTCGCCTTTGTACTTGTGTTTTGTTCTGTACTTATTAATTTGTCATGTTTATTTTGTACAATAAAGAGTTACATACATACATACATACAATTCGGCATTGTGTAGCTGGCCGTTCGGTGTTGCGTACATAGTCGTATGGAATGAGTTTTCTTTTTACAAAAATATAGATTACAAAAGATTTCTATAATCAAGTAAAGGGATGGTCAAAGGATGGACAAACGATGATCTACAGACATTTAGGTAGATATCGAGTTTACATAATTTTTTCTATGTTTAGAGTTCGTACTCATCTAATGTTAGCGACATCTAGCGGGAAACGATGCACAACATTTTCAACCTTTTGACATCCGGATTTTCCGACTGCTAATTCAAAAGCCATCAAATTAAGACTCGTACTACTAACACGATTAATTGAAATCTCGATGCGTATCACAATACGTACTTGCGCCATGATTAGCAAGTTATCAACAGATTGACGATCGCGTACGTCAACACACGTACGTGTGACGTGTGACGTGTGTGTGAGTGTGGCGCATATGGCTGCGAGGGAGGGGGCTAGGGGGTGAAGTAACTGCTCGGGTTTGTAGCTAGCTCGGTACATTTTATTGTAGCTCGCCTCTCTAGATACTACTGGGGGTGGGCCACTTTATCGATGTCGATATAAAAGTTATGGCGTGTTTTTATTCTGTCGCTTCCGCAATTGGATGGATTTTACTGCTAATGTGTGTTTCAGTTTCATTTTCAGAAATTAGAGTTTTTGCTACAATCACAGCTGTCGGCTTAGCACGGCAAAACGCGCTAGTTGACTCGCGCGCGAGTTATTCTAGCTGTTATTTTATTTTCTAACGTCTGTACTTAAAGTATGGCAGATATAGTCCACTACGCGCGCGACTGGAGTTGCGCTTTGCCGGCTGTATGTTTGGCAGAGCACGGCATTTGAAGTCGCGGGTGTATAGGGAACATCCAAATATTCCAAAAAAAAAAAAAATACCCCTATTAAACCGAGTTCATACGATCGTGAGGGTTAAACTCAATTTAATATGAACGTTGTGGTCAGATTTATGCCATGATTCCGAATGCTAGATAATTCTGAATTCTGCAAGGGTGTTGCAATTCAAAACTAGTGGCTAAATCTAAATCTACATCTAATCTAATTGAATATTAAATTTACAAAGCTATATTAGGTTACATTTATGAGTAGGTATTAAAAGAATAATGTGGCACCATTCTGAGTTTAGACTTGCGGAATTTTGTAGCACTCGAAATAATACCTGTTTGCGTTTAAGAAGAGTAAAAAAATGACAAATAACTCATCTCGCACGACACGTCACGTGCTGTTTTGCTAGCTGGGCCGGTGGAAAGCGAAGATATGGAGCCAGAAGGAGCATCCAAGTAAATGCTTATTCTCCCTAAAAGTTAACACCGAAGTTATCTGTAACCTGTAACCGTTTTCACATATTATACACATATTTTACTTGATAAACAGTACTATATATACCTACTTGAGTAGATATCATTATTTAGTCAGTGAAATATCTTTACTTTGTGTGGCAATTTTGTAAACTGATTTTTCCTTTTTTCTGCAAAAAAAACTATTGAAGTAGGCTAACAACTTGTCACTGTTATACCTCTTTCATGTATGTTGAAACCTAAAATTATGATACAATGGGCTTCGGAACTCTAAATTTTGACAATGTAACGTTTCATGTGGACTGCCTACCCTGGGAATATTGACGTTATGACTTCACTTAAATAATTTTTGTGTCTGTGAATTGGACATCCTGAATTGACGTTTCTGACCGTCTTAGTAAAAAAAAAATCGAAACATCGATATCGATAAAATGATTTGGCAGCACTTGGCAGGTTAACTCGTCGCCGCTGGGGCGTTGCCTGACTGCCCTGTGTGTGGCCAATAATTTTATTACAACTTCATTAAGATGGTCGTCGCAAACATTCACTCTTTTTGTTTATTTGTTTGTCTATGCATCAACTTTTACTTATTACATACATACTCGTGCATACATATATTACTCATATTACGCATACATCACGCTGGTTTTACCACGTGGGGTAGGCAGAGCACACGAAACGTTACATAGATAAAACTGACTATTTCATAGTTCATTACACTTTCAGCGTAATTTTTAAGTTTAAGGAAGTATCAAGTAAGTGACCGACCTAAGTAGGTACTACCTACAGTATTATAAAAGCATAAATAACGAGTAAATTACAACGTAAACCGGATCTCATAGGCATTATGATTATTTTCATAGTATTTATGTCCCGCTGCCATAGGATTTATAATTTCTCTAAAAAAACTCCCTATTTTTTATCCCGTGTGGTGTCTGTCGGGTTTAGAATAACACCCTTCCTTTTCTACCGTAGATCTCGTAAGAGGCGATTAAGAAAATAGGTGAAGGTATATTTTAGGCTACAGGCTAGCAACCCATCACTATAGTGCCTCTTGTAAAACCTAAGAAATATGCCTGAAGTAGTGGCTACGGCACGTGAAATGGTCATGGTTATTTATTATACTTATTTATGTTTATGTAGCGTTTCCTATGCCCTATCTACCCGATTTAGGAATACAATTTATGTATTTCTCTTTTCTTGTCTTTTAGACGGATAGTCCTCACGATTCTGTCTGATTCAGAAAAAGCTGTTTTTTAGTAAAGGGTATTTTCAGCTACTTTTTTGGAAAACGTCCCATTGAATCTGGGTATTTATCTGTTCCTCGTCTTCACTGTTGTCTGCGTACGACGCCGTATCTGTTGTACTTGTATATTAGAACCCTTGTAAATTGCAAACTTAGTATGAATAATTTAGTATGTACCTCAGATCCTTCGAAAGGATACGCTTACAAACGTCTTCATTAAGACAGACTAATTTATCAGCTGATAGAAAGTCTCCAATCTGTAGGGGGCTTGTAAACTTTGTAAGGTTTCACTCTAAACAGTCGGATAAGTTGTTCTTTTCTCATCTTTTCCAGTATTTAATGACACTTTATCCAAATTTTTAACCGACATCGAAAAAGGAGGTAATTTTTAATAAAAATTTAATTCGGCTGTATTTTTTTATGTTATTACCTCAGAACTTCTAAACGGGTGGACCGATTTCGATCATTTTTTTTTGTTTGATTGGTTAATTTCAAATATTAAATTGATAAGTGCAAACGTCAAGCTCGCCAGATGTTTGCAATGTTTGCACTCTGGATTTACCCGGCAAGTGGTTTGCCCGTGTTATAATATAAGAAACAATGTTCATTATCGTAATCAACCATTGTTTAATACACATTTATAAGGTATACGAATGTTTTCAAGGTATGTCATTTATTAGCAAAGGATCCATTTAAAACGAAAATTGTGGTAGTATTTTTTTTTTCATACAAAAATAATTACAATACCATCAAAATACAAATCCAGTGACGCAAAGCATCGGTTATCGAAATATCTAAATTTGAAGTTGATATCTATTCTGTGCTCTGGACCTTTTCACAAGAAATAAATGTGACATACCATACCAACTACAAATCAAGATATTAAGAAACTCATTGCGAAAAGGTTCAAAGTGTCTCTGGTATCAAATTCCACGCCTGTATACGACTACAAAGTGCAGTTCGTACTCAGAATGCGTCGGGCGAACCTAATCCCCTCCACACGTCCCAGCAAATAAACTACATCTTGTTTATACCTAACTTTTTGTACTAACTCAATTTAACTGTATCAATTAAGTGAGATTAACTTTTAGCAACTACGACGTGTAGAGAATTATATAAGAGCATTTGAGTACCAGCTGGAGGATTAATTCGCGAGACGACCATCTTATTTGCAGATAATGCGGTTTCTTTTCTTGTGACCATTTTTTTTCTCTCCTCTCTCTTTCTCCTGTTGACACTGAAATGAAAAAAAAAAACACAACATTCATCACATATGAGATCGTTTATGTGGTTTTAAAAAACGAACACGTTAAAAATGAATGCTCAATGATGCGCAACTTTTTAGGCGCCAAAAGTTAGTTCGCTCGTAAAATCGCTAGTCGCTTGCAAATTGTCGCCTTTATTGTATCATAGTAGTTAAGTCAAGTGACAAGATAAGATTAACAATTCAGATTAATTAATCTGTGCAGGATATGACACAGTTACGTACGGGTTAACTACACATTATAAGTAAGTGAATAAATAATAGGGGAATCTCTACGGATATTCCCAGGTTACTGAGAGAAAAGAAAATAAAAGCTTTAATTTTAATCAGTTTCGTGAGTTGCAGCGGGTTAAAGCAATAAATTTAAACACTTACTGCCCCGCTGTATTATAAAGCACTTTGCATTTTAAAGTGGTAAACACGAAATAAAAAATAATGGAGGCGTAAAATGCTGGAACCTCCGGCGGGCAATTAAAATTCGTAATAACTCGAAAGCAAAGTCGACGTAAGTTAAACAAAGCGACAAAAATAATTAATCGCTGACACGCTCGCGCCGTAAAAGCGTCGCGCGCGCGGATTAGACGGCACGCCAAATTATTTATGCCCCAAACTTAACGAAAACTACAATAAATGAATCGCTACCTGAATAAATGATAACATCGCGGTGAATTTGATGTCAATATGTGTTAACACTAAGCTATTTAGTTCACGACTCACCCTTTCGCCCCCCCACGCACACTAGCCCGCTGCCTCCCAGCGCCCACCGATCTACAGCTGTGTGCGCGCACACACAGGAAAAAGCAATTTTTCACAGGTTACACGGATGCACACAGACGCAGCGGGTGGATGTAGTGAGTCTCTTGCCCCACGAAAAGTTTGTAGTACCTACAGAATTTGTTCACTAGCTGTGTGTCTAGACATGCCATGCTTTTAAGTTAGGGGTGAATCCTTCGAGACTTGCTCATGAGCTCGCTACAAATCTATTATTCACAATTGTATTGTAATGATCCGCCGACGATGATAGACGCTGTTTGAGTTACAGTTGTATGGATGTATTAAGTTACATGTGACCTTTGATATTATAACATAATATTATGAAGATTAACTGCAACATAAAGTTACAATTTTTCAAATTATATTACTCAGATAAATATGTATAAACCAAAACCAAAACTTATAATAAATAACAACATCCTTCGTAAGCTATGAAAACTTTCTTACATTTTTTCAGTGGAAATGAAAGAAAAACCAGTTCGAGTTACAGCACTTTTATTTGAGATGCAAAGAGTTAAAGCACAATACGAGTGCCGCGGGAAAATCATGGCAAGGGAATGCATCGAAAATGGTTATGGAATGTGTTAGAGCGAAACGGGTGCTGCAATCACACGCCGCTCAGTCGGTTAGACAGAGATCAAATATTGAATATCGCCCGCGTCGCTGGAACATTAAATGTTGCCAGATTAAAGAGAAGGAAAATGCACCATTTTCACCCGCTTTAGGGTGGGAAATTTGTGAGAAGGTGGCGGGAACATAGGTTGTTGTGCGCGGCGGGGGCTCGGTGGCTCTCAACTGTGGCAGATAATCAATATCCGCTTGGCTTGTGGACACTATATATGTTATTTTATCGCTGCGCCGTTCTGCCTCAGCCGGGCAGCGTATCTTCCCTCCTCCTCGCACCATTATCTGAAATGGACAGTGGCGTAGATTTGGTAAATGATAAGTGTGAGAAAGTATTTTATCACGACAATGAAGCGTGATATGTAATTATATAACCTATTTAGGGTGTAGTGATACCGTGGGGTGGAGTCGTGGAGATGTTTTTATTGTCGGCGGCGCACGCGATGCGGGCACTTCTTCATTAGCCGAACTAGCTCGCTCACTTTGCGCCGCTTAATTGACTTATCTAATTAAGGTCACAATCCGTGGCCATAGGGTCACTCTGCAGTGGAAAGCTTTGATACGAGTACTTAATTTAGTACAGCCATAGTGTTGGATTCTATATCCTTTTATCGTGTATCTGTTTTTAGTTTACTATGGAAACTTTCAGAACAATCGCTGTTTTGTTGATTCAGTTCTGATTCCTTACAACATTTAACTTTACAGGCAACCGGCAGTAAAGTCATAATAACAATATGCTTAAAAAACAACGTAGCAAGTTTTTCATTACATAAAAAACCAGTCGCATTTTACCTGTTTAAAGTTTCTTGTGTTCATACACTTTAAAGAAAGTCTGCGATATTACAATAGAAAGTTCTCGAAGCTTGCGTAAACTTCGGAGTTCAGAAGCACTGCAAGGGTTTGCTTATTTAAAGGAGTTAAAATCTTCTTTTCGGTTTTCTGTTGTTTTCATTAACGAAAAATAATGGTTAAATACTCTTGACTCGTGCTTGAAATACAAGGCCGTACTCTGGAGCCTACATGAAAATTAAGAAAAATCCTTAGTCCTGATTTTTGCTGTATCTGTAATTTCTCAATTACAAAGTAGGTATCCGAATGTCGATCTAATCTCGATATGAAAACGTGATTTGATCCATTTTATTTCATTATTATAATATAAAGTAACCTGACAAAAACAAAGTTGATTTTGCATTATAAAGCGCCACTAAATTGTGTACCATTGTCCTAAACCATGTCCAGTCGACATGTTGCGTATTCCATTATTTCCATTATGGGGTTGATGGATTTAACTGCGCTCGTCATCGCATGTAGATGCAAACCATCCCCAAATAATAATGGAAACATAATTCGATTGGCCCCCGTCTGTCCACGATCCGAATAATGGCGGGGAGGTAGGATGACTAGATGTGGCATTGAATGAGATGCAAAGCTGAGCGTGTTATGTAGTCGATCAAGAATCAGTCGCTTTCGTTTGTGTATTAACACGAAGAATTGTATGGAAACTGTGTCGAAAGCAGTAGTTGTGGAAACGTGCCGCTTGGGGGCGCTGTCTCTGTTTCCTTACCATTATTTTCGTTAATACGCTAACGGAATCGACACGTTTCTTGACCGGCTTCATTACACTAGACGCTTTGCGCTAATGGTCGAAATCGGAATTGAAATTGTTTGTTGCAGGTTAAATTGGTGAGATGGCGGTAGCCAGCAGGAGATGTTTCGCTAACTATCCGTACCAATATATTAATGTGAAAGTGAGTTTGTTTGTTTGTTTGTTTGTTTGTCCGTCTTTCACGGCTAAACGGAGCGATGGATTGACGTGATTTTTTAGGTAGAGATAGTTTAGGACATGGAGAGTGACATAGGCTACATTTTGTCTCTTCGAAACCCTAAAGTGAGGAGTGGAAGTTTTCAATGCAGAAAGCTATAAAATTGGTATGTGTGCTATCTCTTCTGTGATACCCCGAATTTAACGCGAGCGGAGCCGCGGGCAAAAGCTAGTGCAATATAAAATTGGAGGCACTTTAAATATCTTTCGTTGTAGGTATATTCAGCTCTATGTAAGTATGCCTGGATAAATAGGTACGCTTTTGTACTTTTTATTTTTTGGTTACATCTATAGTTTATTATTTTCTGTACAATAAATCGTTTTTTATAAATGAACGTACTCTTTGATAAGAACACGAAAAACGGGTAAACATTATTTCCTACAGCTGCTTCATAATTCTGCTGTTTTGTTATTGTACGAAGTTGGTAAGAATAAATCACTAATTCAGTGCACTATTTTGAAAAAAAAAACCAAAAACTTTTTGACTTTTTAAGAATTGCTTAAAATATGTTCAGACTTATTATTTAACCTAATAATAAACAAGTGCTACTGGTTACCCTCGACCAAAATTGTACAAAATTAGATATAATTAAGAAAAATCGAATTTCACAACAGTCTCTTCCAGTTTTCTCTCATTCTTTTGGCAACGCGTTTCATACGGATTATACCGAACTGTAAATAAATTAGTCGGCACCGATATATGGGCGGAAGTCGACAAATGAATTAAAATCTAGCGACAAAATGAGTCCTCCCTAACGATGCAATTGTTTAGTAATGATCATCACTGAAATTAATTGAAGATATTTTCTGAGTAGAAATTGCGTTACATCAACTTATGGAAACTACAAAATTTAACTTTCAGGACAATACAAGAAAATTCTTCCGTGAATATCACAAGAGGCGACAAAGGAAATAGGTTACGGTATGTTTTAGATGACAGGTTAGCAACCTGCCACTTTGTAGGTACCTCTTAATTTAAAAAGTTACGAATTATGAAATAGTGTCAGCTCTGTCTACTCTACCCCTTTTGGGAACATAGGCGTTTTTATAATATTAGTGGTATAGGAAAGACTCTAATAGAGAGATCTCTCTGCAGGCAGATGTTATGCCTCAGGACCGAAGTCCACAGAGAGAAAATTGGAAGTTGTACTTATGCAACCGATTCCCGAACTTCGCTAGCGCGACGTAAAACGCTTTGACAGTTGATGTATGTGACGCCTGATGGAAGAAGTTCTACTGCTGGATGATAGGTGGCGGTAGGGTAGGGTCGCTACTGTAGTGTCTATCCATTTGATCTATTTCCTTGCATGGTTCGATGTCTTTATATCAACATGAACGGGTCAATAGTGCATCAATAGGATCAAGTAGGTAGACGTACATAACACATATAGCATCTGGCTCCCGGATCCGCTAATATTGTTTGTGGATTACGTGTCGAATAGGCACCAATTACACGTACTATTCAATGCAAATTACGGGATTAATATAGGTAATTAATGTTTGGAAGTCATTTCGCTAATGAAGTTGTGGCCGCGATCGGTATGTGCGTGCTAATAAGTATGTGTATAGTATTAACTTGGTGATGTTACATAGGTAAGTACATTACCTTACATTACATAATATAACTTTACTTTACCTTGGCTATGTACGAAAATTAGAGGGGAGATGAATTTCGAAAGTTGGAAAATAATTATTTTGCGGTGAAGATGTATTGAATCAGTTAAAATTTTCTATACTCGTGCAATACCTACTTACGACAGTTAATTGTGACACTTCGATTTGACAGACTTTTCTTCGTTACGAAAGAGGATAATAATTAACTCCACAGGTCAAATCTTGAAAGCAAAACTTGTATCAGCAAATAAACCTTCCTTATATTTTTTGTCAAAACTCGTGTTTGGAACCTGTTGCATGACGACTTGTACCGTATACCGTGTAATACACGATAAAGCCTCTTTCTAATTATCATGATAACCTTCGATAATCGACTTAAAAGTTAAACGCCACCCGCACTTTCGTTTAAAGTTAATATGTTTGGAAAATCACACTTTTGTTCCAACTTTCGCTATCAGGGTATTATCAGGACACTTTACGCCTTATGTTTGTGTCTACAATTCTATAGGCTTCCATGTCATAATTTTATATAACATCGCAAAGGTTTCTGGGATTAAATAAAACTTAAATGATAACTTTAAGTGAATTTCCAAATATTGATTATGTAACAAGAAAAGCTCCAATCCCATACGATCGATTTCAACAAAAAAACATAAACACTTGCACTTACAATAAATCAACAGGGGGACTTAAACTAGACACCTATACCTACATTTAACTATACTATTTTATACATAAACTTCAAACTTCCATAGCCCTGATGGAGACGGACAGACGGCCGTATTTTTTGTCGGATTATACCCCTTCGACACGTGGTTGCACCCTCCCGACATATTGCATCCGACCCTCTCCTGACTTCCGAATAGATCAATTTATGAATCATTCTACTGGCGACAATTTTTATACTTAGGTAATCAATAGCTGTCACTGAATTTTGTATTTGATGCAACGCGAGACGTTTTGTAAGGAAAATGGTAGCAGTTTTTCGATAACCTTTCTCCATTGTCTCATTTGATTTTGTTAAAGGACTTCAAAGTCTAATCCAAGGACAATAGTTTATTTTGTCTTAATTTATCTTTGCCTTGCTTTTGAAGCATAATTCTAAAACATGAATACTTACTGAAAATAGAAGAATAAAGGCTACTCTGGAGATCAAATCCTTGACCTTCCATGTCACATTAGTTCTTGCAAGCTAACGCGGCCAGTCCGTCAAGAGCCCAGTTCGTCCCGCCATCGCCATCTAGGTCAGAAACACTGTTTATTGGCACGAATTACAAATCTTTACTAAGTATACCCGTAGACGGAACCTCCACCCCATCCAAGGTCACATCACGACTTCAAAGAAGACCGGGGTGCGTTTTTGTGGATGGTAGTTTCTTTAGTCTAGCGCGTTGGAGTTATAGTCAGGCCAATAATTGGTGCTGGTGGACTCAAATTTGAGCCCCATTTTTGAAACCCCGACGCAAAAAAAGGGGCACTATGTTTCATGACACTGTCTGTCTGCGATGTCGCAGTTTTTAACGTCATCGGTTAGAACGAAGTTTGATTAGAAATTTTAAAATGTTCAAGCTAGAAACAAAAATATTGGAGATTTTCATTTTGCGTCAGAAAACAAAACATTCTGAATGCATCCCTGGTTTCATAACAAAGCCACTAAATAATAGAACTAACGTCCAAGGCTCATGAACTATAAGTTCACGTTCGTGTATTTTTAGTCCAAGGATTTGCCTTTATAGACTCCAAGGCTGAACCGGACCGAGAATACTCGCTCGTGGATATATGTGAGGTAAATGAGTACAAATTGCACTTAAAGTGAGGGTTGATATAAAACGTGGGCGTATGTCGTCTTCGCAGAAACCTACGATACGATTTTTCTGTATTTGTCTGCTACCTTTAGATAGTATTATTCATTTTTATCAGCGTGTTACGTAACTGTGCGATATAGGAAACAATTGCATCAACTCGATGGTGAAATGAAACTGATACAATCACGTCTTTATTATCATACCAAGTTGATCCATTATTTACGTAGATTATTGAATTTTTTTGTTGTATTCACGATATTAACGGTACTTAGTGGTGGTCGACATCGTGTGGTCTTGGGTTTAGAATTACATTGCTCTATTTCTTTCGTGAATGTCGCATGATTTAGCAACCGTTTACCTTTTTTATCCAAATTTAAACCTCACCTTTTCTGACGTCTGTAGTTAGACAGTGACAGAAGTCTATCTCGCGCGCGACTCGCCTTGCTGTGCTAAGCGGACTGAGGGCTTGACAAAAAATTCTAAAAAGCAATCTGTTCATGCACATGGACACAATCACCCAGTCATGGGTGTTAATGGGGTTACACCCGTCAAAAACAAGCAATAAACACTGTATGCCGTTGGATTAAGGTCGAAAAAGGGGTAGTTAGAATCGTTCGTTTTGCAATGGCCGCGGGCTGGGTTAGTTAGCCCATCGTCATATTAAGAGGACTGATTTTCATTGCGTATTGAGTGTACTTCAGTTCTGTGAGTACCTATAAGCAATGAAATTAATGTCACTAGTCTTACAACTGTTTCTGTCGTTGCAGATAACTAAATTAGGTAGTTTTGTTGTGAAGCTTGAATTCAGAGATCCTATTAGGTGAGTTTTAGAGATAGAAAAGTGACAGGTTGTGGTAGCCATTCAGTCACTTTTTTGTCGCTACGCCGTGGACGGTTTTAATTTTATTGTAATGAACAACCACCAGTTCATCAATCACCATTCACCACCCTATGCTAATACTTTTTAGCCCTATTTTCGCATGTAGAAGACTGTAGCTGTATCTTATTAGGTTTTACAGTGTCAATACTATTAATCATTATAAATATTAAGTAATATTTGTGTCTCTTATACCGCCAAAAACTGACAGCCGCAAGCCGCACGTCTTTTGTTTTCACATATACTTTCACTTGTTAAAAATCAGAAGCTCCTCAATTAGAAGGTTAAGCGTGAGCTCTCAGATTAATCTATATCCTATGGCAAGGGTAAACGCAGGCTCAGCGTGGAGGCGGGGAAATTTACATACATATTAATTTACTGGCAACACGGCCGGGCTGGCAATCTGTGTAATTTCGGGTGTTTAGTAGTTGTCTCTCGCTGCGAGCGTTGGCTACTGGGTGGGACTCCATTTGGGGTAGAGAGTATGTTGTATTGCTACATTAACGATTTTTGTTTAAAGTTACTTTTTCGGACAGATGCAACATTTCACAACAAGATACAATTACGCCTGTGTTCCCTAATGGGATAGGCAGAGTGCACAAAACGTGAAATAGACAAAACAATGATTATGATTATTTCACGCTGCACAGTCACTTCGAGCATAATTTAAAGTTTAAAAACAGATGGAAGAGGTTGCTAGCCTACTGCTTAAGGCACACTTTAACTTAGTCACCTCTTATGACTGCACCTAGTCTCATTAGGCAATTTAATGCCTGTGCTAGACAGCGGATAAACTTACTTAAAGATTAACATCAAGACTCGAGAACAAACTTTCGCATTCATCATACAAACATTTGCCCCGAACGGGAATCGAACCCAGGACCTTAAGCTTAACAGTCAGGTTTTCTAACCACTGGGCTATCAGAGCGTCTAGTGTAATGAATTCGATCAAGAAACGCGCTGATACTTAAACCTTGTCATTCGATGCCGAATAATAGTGTACAGTATACAGGCACTTACGGCCATCATATGACAGTGTAAACTAAGATAAGTGAATATATAAACACACAAATTGCCTTTTTGTCAGCGCTGGGAAGGGGAACGATCTTCCTAGCAGTGTCTAGGGGGACGCTTTGCATCCCCATTCGAACACCATCGAGCCGGAATGAAAAGTAGTGGGTAATATCTTCATTTGCATATTTTAATTGTAAATACACTCCCCCAGGATGCAGGCGGCATTTGCATACGTCGTCGGCAAATTGCGTTGTAAGTAAAGCTAAGTGATTGGTCTGTATTGAGAGATTTGGGACGGGCTTTTGTTCTTTTTGGCTGCGGCTGGAGAAGAGCTGATATTTGGTTACAGAAAAGGTGAGAGGGCTGAACAACGATCGGTAAGTGAGTGAGTGATTGAGAAGGTAAGGATTAGGAAGGTTGGGATTAAAATACAAGTTTCAAACGACATTAAAATGAAGCTTTTAGTTGATGTACCAAATGAAACAAATGTGTGGCTTAGTCATTTGCGGTAGCCCATAATGTTTCCGCGGAAATAATTTCGCAAAATGTTTGACTTCCCATCTGAAGTTTTATTTCAAAACTATAAAATAATTCACAATTGTTACAAAAATAGTATAACCTAACCTATAGGGTTCTACAAGATAGTTCTGAAACAATAGTATCAAGTTAAAGAAAAAAGTAGCTAAAAGGCAGGATACCTCCATACACACACTGTCAGTCGACGGTTATAAACAGCTTGCCACATAACAACATTGAAGTAACTATCACAAAATGCTAAAGCTGCAATGTGGCAGTTGCTTTAGTTTTGGACCGTTGCACAGTATATTGCGCCACTTGATCTGCAACTTTGGAATTCTATAGCTCCTTTGTCAGCAATGTAACGCTACATAGCACAAATTCACACTCACGTTGTAAGCGTTTACCACAAAAACAAGTGCCAATCTGTGCTATTTCGGGGTGAAAATCACTAAACACCTCACTAAGGCAACGGCATTCGCAGCGGCGCTCTCGTACACTGGTACGATTTCCTTATTACGTCATCACATTTACTCAATAAAAACCGGCTAAGCGCGAGTCGGACTCGCGCACGAAAGATTCCACACCATAGGTAAACAAGTCAATACACGTTTCTTGTATGGGGGATCGCATTAAACATTTTTTTTGTTATGTTTTAAACTTTCGCGATTCTCACTCATATTTATATGTATGTACGCGGGACCTAATCACGATTTTATTTTATTTACCTTTTCGACGTTTCGGCCGCGTTACAGCGACCGTGGTCACGAGTTGACTGAAGCAGAGCGCGACGTTTGTTTCGGAGCCCGGGTTCTTCGAACTACCCGCACTTGATTTTCATGAGTAACGGCCTCTCGAACTACCCGCGTTTCATCAATATTGTCCACCGTTCCACTATTACACCGAAACACAACACTAACACTTTTTTTGTTCTCAATATTTGTTGTTATAGCGGTAACAGAAATTCATAATATTGTGGTTCTTGAGATATAGCTTCGTGGCAGACAGGTAGATGGATAGACGGACGGATGGAAAGACGGAGTTAGTGATAGGGCCTCGTCTTTAATCTTTAAGTACTGAACCCTAAAAATCAGCTTAGTTTCCGTGATAATGCCGCTAAATGATAAAAGTTTCTGTTTAGGCGGCTAAGTAATATTGGTGATATAAACCAGAAATCTATTTTTTACCATGGAATTTGGGTATAGGTAGCAACTGCCTGAAGACCTTGATTGCTTAATGTGTTGCCAGTGATAAGTCTACGAAAAATGTCCTGATACTAGTCTGATCTGACCCAGTATCAGTGGTCAAAATTCATTGAAAACGTGAGGCCATGACAATGACTAATCTATGACATAAATTCAATGAATTTTCACCATTGATAATGATAACGAGGTCTTGTTATATGAGTTTCAGAGACATTTTCTCCCATTGCGTATTTAGCCAAGTTTACTTCGATTTGTTTTTATTTGAAAATTTTATTCAAACTTAATTTTTTTGACAAATGTTTTAATTTTTTTTACGATTTTAGAGAGTTTAATTGTATTTATCTTAAAGATAAACACATACCTTTTCAACTAGGGGGTGAGATGGGATTTCACACTAAGTGGAATACTACTATAGCTCCATTTGTAATAAGAGTATGCTATGTAAGTAGCAATAGACAATAAAATTCAACTCACCCCTTTTTACAATTGTTAAGTGTAGAAAACGTCTTGTCACACAACATTTGCAAAAACACAACTATAAAAAATGAACCTGCTGACAATAAAAAAAAAACTAGAATGCAGACAATAAAGGAGCTTTAATTTTGTTCATAAAATGGTTGCCATAATCAAGTAACTCGCGTCAATAAATTGACGTTTACGAAAGTGGCGCCATCTATCCAGTCGGATAGTAAACCAGTGGTGAGATTTAAAAGATGGCGGTTCCGGCCTCGGCATGGACGCCGCCGAGTGCCAACGCTTTATGTCCAAAATATCCGACAAAACTCTACTCTAACCACTGTCAGATACCAAATTAGTCCTGTGTTGTCATAAACAATGAGGTTAAGTGCTCTCCAAATAGCTCAACTTGCTTCCCGTGCCTTGGATCAGACTATTTTTGGCGGGATCCTGACATACGCCGAAATAATAACGGTCTTATTGGACTATGTGAGGGAAATGTAATAGACCGAAAGTTATGAGCAGAAATCGTGGTAATTAAAATATCATTATACATGGTGCTCGTGAGCATTGCGAGAGATTTCAACCACGAATTCCAGAGGCTATAAGAAGTAATAAATGTAATATGAACTTAGGTCGAAACACGATTTTTTTTTATAATTTTCATACATAATAATTGCTAATGTCGTATAAACGTGCCTTAATAATAGTAAAAAAAATCGTGTTTCGACCTAAGTTCATATAACATTTATTACTTCTTATAGCCTCTGGAATTCGTGGTTGAAATCTCTCGCAATGCTCACGAACACCATGTAATTAGTCCCTTCGCTATTTTATGGAAAATTACGAGACACGTATTACTTTGTTAGTGTGATTATAATGTTGACTAAGGAGGTATATTTACATTTTTAACTATTTTTCAGTTGCTATATATGCATATTTTTGTAAATGTTTCGCTATTTTAATCTAACCACTCTGTACGTCAGTCTCAAATTTAGCCTCCTCTCTATTTCTCTACTTTTTACATCAGTTAGTCACAACTTGTATTCAACAATTGTTTAAAAAGTCAAGAAATCTTGCTTAACTACGCATACTAAAAAAACATAATAAAGACGCTACTAGTATGTTACTTTATTATTTGTTGGTTTATTAGAGTAACAACGCCTCGCAGCTCAGCAATATTCATAATAAAGTGCGGGAAAATCCAAGAGATGGCGGCACCGGTCCTACCCGTTACGCCAAATACGCATCATTAATAAAACATGTCTCATTATCGCTAGGAAAAGAAATGCTTTTGTTTTCATTGCCCTTTTGTTTTATTGCAAGATTTTTCAAGAGTGTTTCGGGAATTCTCGGTCTGTTATAGGTTAGTTTCTTGGCGGGTTTACTTCAAACCTTTACCATATCACAAATGATGATAACAAAGACTATAAAAAAGTAAAAAAAACTTTTAAGTAAAACGGTTTTATTTTAGTCTAATCAATGTACATAAAACCGTTTTACTTAAAAGTTTTTTTTACTTTTTTTTTCGAGCTTTTAGTTTTTTTTTTAATTTGATATAGTGCACTGTATTCTCCTTGCAAAGACCTTTCAATTGATACCCATATTGATGGGGTAGATAAGAATTAGGTCATCCGCCATTTTGTAGCGGCGGCCATTTTGAATTTACAATGACAATGAATGTACATTATTGTATTGTCACCACAACTAAAAGCGCATACCGAATTTCAGATCAATCAGTTGACGGAAAGAGGGTGAAATTTCAATTTCTAAATTTGAACCAACAAAGACCAAAGAACAAAGAAAGATTAACCTTTTGAGCGCCAAGGCGCGAAGTGAAACGCTGTGCTCCTAACGCCACGACGTGAGTCGGCTCTTAGGTAATGCTTGTTTTTTTTCGAATGGTGCTGTATTATTTTATTTAAATTAGGTATAAAATAACTTACACTACCTATAAATAAAGTAAACCTAGAAAAAATGTTGCAGCATTTTATATTTCAGTTCTTTCGCAATAACTACGACGCACCATTTAACGTCGTGGCGTCACGGGCACTGACTTGCGATGACGTGATATGGCGTCTTTGGCGGTCAAAAGGTTAAAGACTAAAACAAACGGGGTAAGCTAAGTAAAACCGTTTAAAAATAAATTTCGTGCCTGTGAAAATTAGACTTGCTTACTTAAATTTTATCACAATTGGTCCTGCCCTTTAAGCCTGAAATACTCACAAACTTTCGCATTTATAATATTGTTGTGACAAGTGTGTACACTTTAACCTCTGGCTTGACTATTCTGTCACATTCGATATTCATCACACGTGGTCGTACTCAAACCCAAGCTTATATTGTAAATAAAACATATATTGTCGAAGTTATTAGGCACCGCCCACAGTGACCTAAGTTTTAATTAAGAAGCTTGACCACCCCACTACCGCGGTTCACTGACCTGCAGTTTGTGAATAGATCATGCTGTAATACGGCGTCGGATTGCTCCCAAAGGCTAACTATGTAACATACCAGCTTTGGAACTATCCTGTGGGTTTCTGGAACATTATTAAGATGTGATTCTTGGGTGAGGTTTGCAATCATTGACCGTGTTGTTTTGGGTTTAAATTAATAGATTCTTTCATGAATGGCGTAAGAGGAGTTTTTTATCATAGCGCCATCTACACGCTGTTGAACAAAACAGTATTGATGACTTCTCTGATTCGTTATTTTAAATCTTTAAGGCGCGATTAAACAGTTTTTTTTGTTAACATACCCAAGCGCCTTAGGCCAAAAATATGACATAATTGTAATCTTTGTAAGGGCAGCCTTAATTGTCCCTGTAAATTTTACTTACACGAGTAGGTACGAAATCTTTTAGAAAAGAAAGACGAGTGTTGCTTTCTCACTCTAACTCACAGCAATATATGTACATTACTGCGTAAGTTAAAGTTGCAAGTGTGAGGCCGGCCTAAGGTAAGTTCAACGGAAAATATGTACAAGGAAACTAACAAAGTCACGAGCTACTTATAATTGAAACAAATCACTGAAACGTAAAAACCTTCGAAGAAATCTACATTAGCATAATTTATTTTCGTCAGAAGTGGCCCACACGGCACGTGACAGACGAAATTAGGTCCGAAATTACTCACCGACCGAATTATGGTTTAAGTAATGTATTAGGATTAGGGCGGCTAGCATAACGCGCGATAACTCGCAGTAGTAATACCATGAGTCGTCGCTTTCGAGTCAAGAAAAATTAACTCGCAGTCTTAGAAATTTACATACATAGGTACATCACGCTCGTATTTCCAAATGGGGTAGGCAGAGCACACATAACGCTACGTAGACAAAATCATGACTATTTCACGTTTGGTGGCCACTTCTAGCACAATTTTAGTAAATTTTAGTAGGAAACTTACCACCATAAATACAATAATTCGATTAAGTGTGGTGCTGGATTTAGAACAACACCTCTCCATTTTTACCGTAATGACGTAAGAAGCGACTACGGAAACAAGTATTTGTAACTCAAATTATTTTTGCTGTCACTGAATAATCTTCATCAAACTGGCAACTTAAGAAAAATAAAAATCTCTCTGCGTCGTGCTAGCCACGCAGGAAGTGGTCAGACGTCGGAATTTGTAAGCACATGTTCCACGCTACTTCGCCGTGAAAATTCTGTAGTGGTAGTACAGTTGCCGCCACTCACCAACAGATGGCGCTGTAAGTTGTATTCCGAGAAATCAGACGCAATACTGTATACGGTTGTTTTCTGATATTTTCGTTAGTGCGATATACACATATAAAGCTTTACAAAAACATCAAAAGGGATTAGGTCTCGATACAATTTGAAGATAATCTCTGACGCGTTCGAAGTAAAATATATATTGGGGGATGATTAAAAATTAAGAAGAAGAAAACACAAAAACATTATTTACTCACAAGTTTGTACATTTAAATAAACTCCTCGATAATTGTTCGTACGCCCTCTATCGTTCAGTATCACAAAGCATGAAGTAAAATGGCCGACTATGCAACAATGACGGCTACCTTCATAATAGGAAATCGTCTCGGTATTGCTTTCATACGAGTTTATGCTGTTAGAGACCTCAAGGGAATCTTACGACGTCGGATAAATTTCCTAGCTAGTTGCAGCTTACCTTAGCTGCCAATTACAACATTTCTCATCTCAGTAACTTTGCTATAATGTAAGTAATGTAACAAGCTATAGAATGAAATCGTAATAAGTTAAGTGTCATCTTAACAATTCAGTTCCTTAAGTAAGTAAGTAAAATTTCTATTTAATATTTTTTTTACATAAAATTCCTTTATAGAAAGAGAAAAAAATAAGTCTCTTTGAATACTACAAAAAATATGATATGATACGAAAAAGTTATCCAAATCGTTTTTTAAGAGGTACAGTCCCAGGCATTAAAGATGGCAAGGTGAAAGAAATCTAAAGCGATGCGCGAATTTACACCCACTACTTAAATCCTGGCCATGTGAGATGCCGGGAATTGCAGTGGAATTATAAAAAATACACCCTCTAGAATTATGAGGATCTTAGAAACTACAGAAGAGATCGCTATGACGTGTTAATGTTTCAGTCGTTTTGTCGTACTTAACAACTAACAATTTCGCAACATATTACCTTATATTAAACAAAGTTAATAATCTTAGAGCCAGGGAACTAACCTAGTAGAGAACTGGTATAACAATATCGAGAGTACAGGCTGAGGGCTTAAATAGGTCACGCCGCGCCCAGTTTATCGTGACCTCTGGTAGATTCACGGTTTTCCTTCCTTTCCCAACAATGTTCGCCTGTGGGAGAGGAGCTGGGGGTCAGGGTACGGTGGCCTTAAACTGGCGTGGCACTTATTATTTATTCACACTACAATGCCGGAGGTGTGTTTTACAATTTTTGCGATTCGTCCGAACCGACCTTTGTTTTAGTTACGACGTTTTAAAAACCTTCATAACGCTATTGTGGACTGTTTTCTATTTTTTATAACATTTGTTGCGCCTCTATTCCAAAAACGACGCCTAAAAAACTAAAAAATATCCTAGTAAACCACGCTTTAGCAGTTTATCAATGGCGTATTTTTAGGAAAATATCGCAATTATGTCGTTTTTGCATTAGTGGTGATTTGAGTCCTCCAAGGGACCTAAAAAGCACCAAATGGTACAAGAAAGTTAAAAAAAGGAAGATCCTACTTTTATGCATCGCATAGTAGCCTTTTTTATTGATCAACAAAATCATAAATTAATTCTATTCAATATTATAATTGAGACACAAACAAGTTAGAAGTACATCGAACGCAATGTAAATCAACACGTAAATTTTCCTTCAGTCTTTTATATAAACGAAATATAAACAAACCTGTTGCAATTTTATTTCACGGCGTTTATTAATTCAATCATGGCTTTTTGCCGGAAGCATTTGCTGCAACATTTTCCCGGGTGGTTATTAACCCGGCCGGGCAGTTCAAGTAGGGCGGATCACAACCGGGTCACAGTAACCTGGTTTATCCACATTGATGGAAATATTAATCTCCTTTGGAGTCATTCACCCTGTCCACAGACGGCATTATTTCAGTATCGAGGTTTCAAGTTAACACTCTTGAGTTACATTGGTCACTTGCCCAACAAAGTCTCTGGAAGAAACAAATGATTTCCTTTGAAAGTTACTAAAGTGTTGCAGACAATCCTAATTAATTAAATATCAGAGGCATAGCCATCACGCAACACCGAAATGGACTAGGCAGTACACGAAACGTTACATAGACAAAGCCATGAACTATTTCACGCTTCGCAGCCACTTCCAGCAAATATCAAGGACATTTAGTACACAATGATTGTTTTTATGTAAATTTTTTACCATATTTTTATTTGTAATTTTTTTCTTTGATTTGAAAAAATGACTTTCTGCCAAATTTCTTGCGGCGCATTCTTCTTGGCAATGATGGTCTTTTCGAAGCGCTGGTAGACTCAAAAATGACGTGTAAAAGTGCTATTAGGAGCCTATTTGGATAAATAAAGTTTTGAATTTTGAATTTTGGACATCATTTTCATTCAGGGTTTCCTACCTAAAAACTCTCTTAAGTAGTATTACGCCATTTGTATAACGTCCATCAGGAATCTAAACGAGCTGTCTATTCCGGGAACAGGCCAACAACTTCGATCAACGATGGGGTTCGTCTGGTTCACCGAGGTCTCTTCTGGACTCTAAATGAATCTAAAATGTTATGCTATAGTTAGGGGAGGCCCACTCCGCAGTATTAGCACACTCCACCGGCGAGACTTCGTGAAAGGTCTACGGCAGGGGCTCCAAACCTTTTTTTCGTCGAGCCCCCCGGATCACAAATAATATTTTCATACCCCCCTATATTTTTTTCAGTGTTCACAATAAAACTAGCATTATTTTAAAAACATTTGAATTTGTGTACATTGATTTTTTTTTCTATTGAAAACTCAAACGTCTCGCGCCCCCCTTCAGATTGCTCTATGCCCCACAAGGGGGGCGTGCCCCCCTGGTTGGGAACTCCTGGTCTACGGCAAGCAGGTAACGTTAGGAAGACAGCAAAATTTTTGCCCCTAAACTAAATACTTGTTCGAGAGAGGATCTTCTGTAGTAGGTACTATTACCTATAAACTGTTTGACAGGCTCGTTGTCACAGGATTTCTAATCCTTGAGAAATAGCGACCTCAAAGATGGCACATTGTTTTTGATCGTTCATGATCTATGGTCACCCTGAAATTGCTAAACGTGGCACTGGATTTTTTGAATCCATGTGCTCTGCCTACCCCTCTTGGGAATACAGGCGTGAGGATATGTATGTATGTATGTATGTATGATCTATGGTCCATTCAGGATAACATTAGACTTTTAACGGTCTAATCCTCAGACATTTTTAAGTATACGCAAGGCGTCACCGCAAATGGTGAAACCATTTGTTTTGAGAACATTATAACAAACAGTGATAAGTGTTATTGCAATAATGACTTCTAGTTTTACCTTTGGATCTCTGAGATTTTTTTTTGTCCGTTTAAAGTGTAATATTATCCTGAATGGACCATTGGTGCATAGTAACATTTATACTCCTTAGGACCTCAGAAATACGCTATTCAAATCTCTCGGCATCTTATAGCCTCTTTTTCAAACGTATTTCTATACCAATTGGTTTTTTGTTGGAATTTTGAAATCCGTTTTTATATTTCGAAAAAACTCGACTTGACCTCGAATTATTATACGTAAGTATGTAGATGTTTATAAGTATTGATTCGTACTAATAGTAGCTGCATTACCTACGACCATCCAAATGGCTAGGCAATAACTAAGAATCTTCTATTTCCCTACATTATTTAGGCATATCTATCCAATTATTTGGTAATAGCGCTTCATTTCTCAGACGGTTACTTCTGCATTCATCGTATTAGCTCATCTACGCAACTGAGGCATCTGGTGAGTTTTATAATCGTAATAAATCACCACAGAATATAGAAAAATAACGAAGTGTCGATTTGGGTCAGCCACGCGTGCCTATTCTGCTATCGATTTTTCGTAATTTCGATTTGTTCACACCACTCGAGTAGACACGATGATGGCTGGCCAGTACACAATAATAACCTATGACATAATGACTGGTGGGTAGACTAAAATTCCAACTGATAGACCTCAAAATATAATATTTCAGAAAAGCTTCAAATCAAAACTACCGCGAGGCTCAGTACATATTTATTTTCACGCCTGTATTCCCAAGAGGGGTAGACAGAGCACGTGAATTTAAAATTCCAGTGCCACGTTTAGCAATTTCAGGGTAACCAGATGGTTAAACGTGATATTGCAGTGAAAGGTTGCTAGCCCATCGCCCACAATACACTAACCCTTTCCCAGAGTCGACTCTTACGACACCCGCTGGAAGAAAGGGGGAGGTGCTATTCTAACCCGGCACCACACGGGCGAGGCTCAGTCATAGTTAAATAAAACGGATATGTGTTGTGCGCATCTAACCGCAGATGCTGCGGCGTATTGCTCACGATGATGAGTCACGAATCGGCCAGAAACATGTCAAGCTAATCTCGATTCTATTCACTCCGTTAAAAAATGTTCAATATGGCCAATAGAATAACTTTTTGACCATTACTCCTTCCCGAATTTTTTTCTTTTAAATAAGTACTTACAATACATATTATCAGAAATATATAGATATATTATGCGTATTAGCTGACCCAAAAGAAATTGATTATTAAATTACAGAAAACCTAGCGCAAAATTAGGAAAGTGACGTTGAAACTAAAGCAAGTGTGAGGAATATGGACGAACAGGCCAATCGCTCCGCGCCATATCAGAACAGCTGTAAATCAAAATACGTTATTTTAATGTTTAAATCAGCAGAAGATTTATGATTTTGAATTAAAATAAACAGTTTGACAACCTGATTCTGGTTGTTGACGATTTCATCAAGATAAAAAAGTTACTTGTATCTAAAACCACAGGCGTCTATAATTCCTTAACTTGAAGTTTGCTTAATCAGTTTGCAACGAGGCAACGTGTTGAAAACATTGATCCCATTTTTATTTTAATAACTTAGGCTTTTGCGTATATTTTAGACATCTGCGCAGACGCATTTGTTTTTTGTTTATCCGTATTTATCCGTATTCATGTCATGATTTCTCCAGTATAATATACCTACGTTTAGAAGCAGTTAACAAACAGCCACAATAAGAAACCTGTATCTGTAGTAACATCATACCTCCACATATAACATAATACATAAATATGTTATAGGTTTGATCTTCCATATTTTTACTTTATTTACATTGAAATTCCGGCATCTTAAAAACAGATGACGATAAAAAGTGGAAAATATAACACTTCAAATTTAGAACACGCATTCCATGCGGTTGGTAGTGCAAATCTATGGCACTGTGATGCTCAATTGATTTGTGGAATTCGGTTTTGCCATTTTAGCCATTCTTTGTGTTTTATCTTTTGGTAATTTTCAGAAGTATTGAATGAAAAGGTGAAATCAAATTGGTGATAAAAAATTTGCGCATCTTACTCAGTTAATGCAATGCAACATAATGCATTATTTTAATCGTTAAAATTAGCCTATCGAAATTTTTGATATTGTTAGTGCACCTTAAATAAAAAAAAACTTATTAAGACTAATAGGTAAGGACCTAAGGACATGTTATTAAGTTGTCCAGCATTAGATGAATAAGAAACAATTATTTTGTATCAGCATTTCCACCCTCTGTATGAGACTAAACAATTAGGCTGTAAAACGTGTTTATTTAATTAAAATTTTACTCATGAATTTCATGTACAAAATGTATTTAATAAAAGGCAATTAAATAACAATAAATATTTTTACGATAGCCTGTTTTACAATTTATGCATGTTGCCTTTTGAATAAGAAGCATTAAGTGATTGAAAGCCATGATTTACATCGGTTTACGTTCAATCACCATAAGCTGATGACTTGATTGCATAGTAAACATGATTGGGCTATAGCATTTAATTTATGATTTTGTAGTAAAATTTACGAATAGATACTAAAATTTTTAGGTAATTATTTTAAAGAAAAAAGTTGAGTATGATTTTGGGAATTTTTTGGAAAAAAGGCCATTTGATTCCCAAGTGTCCTGCGTCCGTAAAATAAGAAAAATCGTAACCATTAAAGTTAAAAAAAATTAAATACAATTAAGGTCAACATCACTGAAAAATTAAAACATTAAATTAATTAAAACATTAATGAAATAGGTTACATTAAAAAAAATGTGTTTCCAGAGTATGTTCCTGTGAGATTGTCACCAGATCTATTACACCCTGTATAACATTTAAATGAAAGTTTTATTAACTTTAAAATTCAGCCTATTTTTGCAACAAATGTTTTTCAGAATACATAGAAGTTAACCTGAATCTGACTTGTTTCCGAAAGCATTTCAAAAAAGACAATCAGCACATCTTATACGAGCGGGAGCGGGGAGGCTGGGCCGGCTAAGAAAAATGGGCGAGACGTGGGCCCGGGACGAGGGGGCTAGCCCGGCCACAGATCGTAGCCTTTATGGCGGAAATTAACTCCAATGCAGTTAAGTTAAACAAAGATTATATTCGGATAAGTCCTTACGTACATCAAATTATGACTATTTCACGTTTAGTAGCCACTTCTAGCACATATTTTTAGGTTTTGAGCTGGTAGGTATAATGACAGGTTGTCGGTCGCCTAAACTATACCTTAACTTATTCGCCTCTTACGACATCCACGGAAGAAATGGTGAGGTGTTAGGTAGGTATTCTAAATCCGACGGAGATAAGTAGGTACTTATGTAACGGAAAAAAAATAGTAATATTTGTTGCTTTAATTAAAAAATGTAAAATGTATTCAGTGTTGGTACAGTCGCTCCATTGATTTCTGTCCCACCGCAAAAAGTCCACACAAGGAACGTTATAACAATTTCGTTTGTCGAACAATGCGATGTCACTATGCCGTTCACTATCAATGGGTTCTGTGGTAGGTCAGGAATTGATTGATTGTATTGTCATACTTCAAATAAGGTGCCGTTTAAATATCAAAATACCACGCAGCAATAACTAAGCGAAAAAGTCTTAACAATGCCAAACTAGATGGCGCTACAAGCGTGTTACTAGAACAAAAGGCGCCAATGATGCGTACGAAAACAACGACGTAAATTAAAATTTTATCTCATTATAAATCAAACTTCTCACGTATAAAATTAGAAGGAATTCAGTGCAATTAATCTCAAATTTTAACGTCTCTAGATGTTACTGACAACTGTTTACCTTTCCCAAATCCCGTTATTTGAAAACATTGCGTCACTGTATAACAAATCTGTTCGCGCTACCAAAATAACGGCTCCATCGACGCACTTACGTCATTGAGTTAAAGTTAATTCTTCTTTGACTTGTCCGTAATTAGTTTCGTGCTTCTCAATACTAAAATAGAAGTGACTCGCGTGCATCTTTCGATTACTTTAATCGATTAGAAAACACAGGCAGCATATAAAATTACCGAAAAATAGAAAAACAAATTCGATACTTGAATAACATGGCGGTCAAAGTAATTTACGTGAATAAATAAACAGACATTGAAAAGCGCGATGGAATTTTAGTATGTCAATTAATGTGTACATTTTTTACATTAGGTACATCACCGATTTTGGTCATTTTAGTGTTTAATAATTTGGCAGATCTACATATATTGCAATTGGTTCAACATAGTTACTGAATAAGTATAAGTTTGAAATGTAGGCATGCTTCTTATACTCATTACGTTGTTTTTGCTACTCACCACTAGATGGCGTAAGTAGTGATACTCTGGCATTGTTTTTTATTCGCATCTCAACACAACCTTAGCGTTTGCTTAATGACTTTAGTCACAAATAACTAATTTGTTTTAGTATTTAATTGTAGTCCTACTAAATGAAATAAAAGGTAATAGATTTACTAAATTACACATTTTTTGGAAGGAAACGACTGATAATTGAAATTTAATTACTTCTTAAAAATCCGTTGCATTGAAAACTATTTTTTTGTTTATTATAAAAAAAGTATTTGTTATACGTTTTGTAATATGCCGAACTAAAACGTACAATTTTCTCAACTTTGATTGAGTAGGTACGTAGTTAACTAAAAATAGCAGATGTAAACAATCTGAATAAATAGCGATCAGTATGACACTACTGCGGCGAGACGAGCCATCGTCACCGCCGCATGCGTCACGCGCCGCATACCACAAAAAGCCAATATAAACCTAAACGGCGCTGCGATCGCCCGCATTATCTTATGATTATCGCGTGTCAAAACATCGCCACGCTCGCGATACTTCGCATGTAATCTGATAAACGATGTAGACTTCGCGCTCTCGCATCCCGCTCCCCCACCCGGCCCTCCCATCACGCTCTCTCCCTCCGTCGGTCATCCGTTTCATTCATGCGCGGTACACCTCGGCGCGCTGTTTACAGACACAAACAAACAGTACAGCAAACCGCTTAACTTTAAGTACGAGACCGTGAAAGTGATATTGTCAAGTATATCCGTCCCGCTCTTGAAGCCGAGGGTTTAGTTCCGGGTCTGCGGATAGATGTCGCTAGCAGTCCCGTTCGGGTGAAATAAATGTCACAATAATTCGGGCGCGACGTTGCCGGCCCTCCCCACCCGAGCGGTGGCAGAATAAAATGAACCAGCTTAGGGGTGCACTTATATTGTGCTTTATGGGGAGGTGATAGAGGTCAGCAGGGAAGGTGGATGTGGCATATTGAAGTTGGTGTAATGTGTGAGCGTCACGTAAACGTAACGAGCGTGATACACACACGTACGTAGCTGTCAGTAGCTAATACGATGCGCCGAGATCGTTTATTGTGGCGGCGCGCTCGCGCCCGCCGGTTTATAGCGTTTAATTCAATTTAGTAATTGATACGGTTGACTTTTCGCTTGACGGTCAACATTTTAATAGACTTACGAAAACGTTAAATCCTTAAACTGCATAACGAGTGTTTTTATTTTGGCGCCAAACGGGTTATAAAAACATATCTACAATGTTTTTACTGTTTCAGTAATCTAATTCGAAATTTAAATTAAGCAAGGAAATAAATGATTAAAATGATCCCGTTATCTAATAAATAATTATTCACATAAAACCGTGTCACTCTTTGTTTTCCCGCATACTTACCCAAGTAATTAAAAAATAATTAGTGCATCATTCTAATATCAATCAAAACCCGAGTAAATTATCATACTGACAATCCCTAAATGTGGTTATTCACGCTTCGCATTCTTCGATAATACTTCGCTCGAGAACTTGTGGCTCGCACACCGACAAACAAGTTCTCATTACGTTAATACACCTAATAAAACCGAGCCGAATCAAACTGTAATCCAACTTGACTAAGTCCACTTTGGAACGGTTGATTATCCACAAACGCACACATGGAAGGTTTATGAGCGCAGCAATGTGTTGCGTACAATATGAGTTGTATTGTACTAAATGAAATGTGTAGCTTTCACAAACACACATGAAGTTCGGAGCGCACGTTCTATTTTAAGCCTTACTGGCTCCTGTTTTGGTCGATTATCGTGGTGAGTGGGTGTATTTGATTTGTGGTGTTTTAGTCCTGTGTGGCACAGATGGGTGTCGTTAGATGCGTGACCTGTTATTGTGTGTATTAGGCGGCTTTAATCACAATTTGGAGTGGGCCGCGATATGGCTTTCGAACTGACGACTTAGCAACACCGTATAAATTGAATTGTTATTCTATATCGGAGCTCTTTGGATGATATTGGATGAGATGACTGCCCAATTGTATTGGGATGAAGTGTAACGTTTTAGATAAACGGAAATTATATCATCTCAGATTTAAATTATAAGTCATGAACTGTTATTTTTTTATCAGTTTGTGTTGATTACATTTTTGCTCTATAAATATAAAGTACTTGTCTCAGTGCTATGGATGAACATGCTGCAAAAAAAAAAATTAACAGTCTCTTACATGGGCTACGCCATTACTTTTAAAAACGCTTTTTCAGTACCTAGGTAATCCTCATTGATATTAGTCAAAGTCGGAAGGCACCAGGATGCAAAAGTTTTTTTTTAATTATGTACAGGTTATTTTTGTTACCTATGACCAGCCTTAATAATTTAATTTCTCGTCAATAATCTACCACACTTATCAATCAGTTAGGTACGTGATTTCAAACAGCGAATCTGCACTAAAAATTCAACACACTTGTGTCTTTTGAAGCTTATAGTATACTGTAATACTAACTCGTAAATGTGTAAAAGGTTAAGGTGTTATGGCGACAGACCAGCAACCAGTCACTATTATACCCCTAAATTTAAAAACCTAAAAACAATGCTAGAAGTGGCTTCTATACGTGAAATAGTCACGATTTTGATTTTGTAGCTTTTCGTGTGCTCTGCCTACCCTGTTTGAGAATACAGGCTTGATGTATGTAAGGTTCATAACGACAGATTCTTTTAAAAACGCTTTAAAAACGCTAGCAACACTTTTTACGCGCAGACATCAACCCGCTAAAGTTGGCTTTAACTTCTTTATAATAACAGTATGGATCGTAATGAGAGCCGTAAACGAAGCCACGTTATTGTGCAGTCCGCGGCAAGTAAATTAGAGAGTGACCGGACTACGGCGAAGAAGAGGCAGAGCTGCTAGGCTAGAGTGGATAAGACCCCGGTCGATTAATATCTAACACCTACGTACAGTCGCGAACCGGGACTGTTGAGCCAACTTACCAATGTTTGTAACTTGGTCGTGTAATACTAATCCAATAGCTGACATCAAGCGGTCACGTCGGTCATTGATTACACCTCTAAATTGCGAACAGTGGCAAGTGGCTCAATAGTCCCGGTACACGACTGTTCCTACGTACTCGTAGGTACATTTAAGCCTTTTACTTCGCCATTTCATTTGTATATTTTTTTGTATTGCGTGTTCTTTCTTTTCTTTTGTATAATAAAGTGTTTACTTACTTACTTCTGTCAAACTTAAAGCCCTCTGACGGAATCTGGCGACAACATACAGATGCACTAGAAGAAACGGAAAATGGAACAGTAAACTATTTTTTTTTACCTAAATTATAACCATACTCAAGTAATTTAAAATTTTCGACAATAGTAAGGTTAGCGAAATAAATGTCACTCATTTTAAATGTCGTATAGAGGTCGTATACTATTTGCCTGTACCTTTTTGTATAAAAATCTGAACGGTTGCGAAACGTATCCCCTAATCCTAATCGGGATTTTAGTAAGACTAAACTGGGATTTAAAACGACTCAGGTGTGTCAGTTGTCAAATAAATATACATATTATAATAATAATAATAATAATAATAAGCCTTTTTATTTCCTTAATATACAGTTACAAAGTTTGGTTTACATGCATGCATTTTTAACATCTATATGTATTCTGTTTATATCAAGGACCTCTTCATAGAGTAAAGGCCTCCTCCATTTTTTTCCACATTGTTCTATCTTTCGCTTTTTCAGTCCAGTTATTTCCTGCTACTTTTTTAATTTCGTCGAGCCATCTCTCTGCCGGTCTACCTCTTGTTCTTTTTACTTGTTTTTATACATATTATGGAGTAAGAATTTATACACAGAATTATTTAGTGGCACTTGATGAGATAGAATGGAAATTAAAGACCTTTTATATACAAAGGTTTGTCCACATTATTCGCAAGTTCTATTTACGGTGCGTATGGATTAAATACAAACTTTTAAACTGTGGTGTAGACTGGAACAGTTTTTAATACTTACATCGGACGGTTGGAATCGGATCGAATGTTTTATAATCGCTAGAGATTGTTCGAACTCCCGAGAATCACTTACTTCAAAGAGAAAAGTTTTCTTATACACGTATGCACGTATTAAAAGATACAAAAAGGTTTAAATTATTGTAAGGTTATAATGGCTGTGCAACTGCAAAGATACAGAAATTTACGTGGAATTAAATATGAAATCAAAAACGAATTCCAAAAGTTAATTTACCTGTCAGCTAATCGTGCTTATTTCATTTTTCTAAGATATCCAGTTTTTTTTCTAAGATAAAGTGGGTGGGATTCTTTTATCTACAACTCCACTTTATGAAAAGTTTCTTACGTTTCGATGGTAGACTCGAACATGATGTGTAAAAGTGCTCTTAGGAGCCTATTTGCATAAATAAAGTTTTCAAGTTTGCAATATCACGTTAAACCATCTGGTTACCCTGAAAATGCTAAATGTGGCACTGGATTTTTGAATTCATGTGCTCTGCCTACCCCTCTTGGGAATGCAGGCGTGAGAATATGTATGTATGTATGTAAGTTTTCAATTTTGAATTTGTCCGTGTCGCTGTAGACTCGAAAATGACACGCAAAAGTGCTCTTAGGAGCGTATTTGCGTAAAAAATAATGCGTAAATAAATTATGAATTTGTTGTTGAATAACATTACACTCCATGATCCCGCCGTGTCCACAGCACGCTAGCGGTGTCCACCGGAGGAATGCGGCCCCGCGACTGCGCTGATGCATCGTTTAGGGCGCGCGCGCAGCCTTTGTCTCGCCGGTTTATTGGCTCAGCTATTCAATTTATTGGGATTAGATTGCTAATGTGAGGTCAACAACCTTTTAATTGCAAGGATACAACCATTTTTACTACATACACACGCCTATTTTCAAAAATAAAGTAGGCAGAGCGCTCCAAACGTGAGAGACAGATACATGATTATGACTATTTCATGCTTTGCAGGCACTTCTAGCATAATTTTAGGTTTGAAAACAGATGGAAGAGGTATAATAGTGACAGGTTGCTAGCCTGTCGCCTAAAGCATTTTTACTACATCTATTGAAAGCCAGTGTGGTGTCGGGTTTAGAGCACCTCTCCATTTCTTCAATGGATGTCGGACGATGAAGGAAATTGGGTAAGGTAGGTGCTTTAGGCAACAGGCTGGCAAACTGTGACTATTTACATACATATCCTCACGCCTGTATTCCCAAGAGGGGTAGGCAGAGCACATGAATTTGAAAATCCAGTGCCACATTTAGCGATTTCAGGGTAATCAGAAGGTTAAACGTGATATTGCAGTGACAGGTTGCTAGCTCATCGCCCACAATACACTAACCCGTTCCCAGAGTCGACTCTTACGACACCCACGGGAAGAAAGGGGGAGGTGCTATTCTAACCCGGCACCACACGGGCAATGTGTGTATGTGACTATTTATGTGACTAAATTTTGCTAAATGGCTACGCAATGTGAAATGGTCATGGTTTTGACTATGTACTGTTTCGTGTGCTCTGCCTACTCCATTTGGGGATGCATTCGTGCTATATACAAACAAGAATGTTTAATTAAATTAAAAATTGCATAGTTAATAAACATCACACCTGCCGGCGTAGCATGGCAGGGCGCTAGTCGTGTCGCCCGCGTGATAAACTATGCCGTTCACTGTTTTACTAGAGACGTTACAAAATTAAATGTAGTTTATTTATGTTTAAGACACCCTATTCACGGAGACAAGTTAATATAGCGCTCTCACTGTCACGTAATCCCATACAAATGACAAAGCCAAAAAGCCTACGGCGTTTGACAATTGCGGAAAATGTGTTCGCACCTGGCTAAGTACTGTAATAAAGAAGTGAATATTAATTTTAGCTTTAAAGATAGATAAAAATGATATACCTATATTAGTGACAGTTGCTATAATCTATTTTCGTAGTCGGTTCATTTAATTTCCGACCGAGAAATGTACCAGCTGAAACTGATTCTGAAACCAACAGCAGAGGTTGGCTGGCAGATATCCCCTTTTGGTAAAGTTCGTCTTTGTATTACAACTTTTTAATTGCGACCTCACATTGTTTTGTAATTTTAGAGTTTCACAACTAAAGTAAAACACAGTAAAAGCGGATTTTCGAGTACCTACCTACACCCTGAAATTGCTAAATGTAACTGTATTTTTGAATTCATGTTCTCTGCCTACCCCTCTTGGGAATACAGGCTTGAGAATTTGTATGTATGTATGTACCTACTGACATTTTCATTTATTGTGAGAGGCTACTCTATCTCGGTATTTTAACCAACATTCAAAAAGATTGCTATAAATTTAACATTAAATCCTGCTCATCTATCTGTGCCATTGAAGCCGTAGAATGGATGGACCGATTTCGTCGTCTTTTTTTACGTGAACGAGTCTTTCTCTAATTACTATAACTATTTTTTCAATAAGCCTTCTACGTCTAAATTTCAGGCGTATAAAAACCAGCTATACTCAAATGTTACTTACTCTACTTTGTGGTCAAAACGCAACCCAAACGCGTTGAACTCTTTGTTACGGAACCCTCAAACCTAAACCATTATCCGAAAAACCTTTAAACGCTGAAAACCTCGAACGTAAGCTAAAATGGAAAAGTCCTAAAAATTCTAAGTATGTGTGAGATTGAATGCACCAAGTTGTTTACGTCTAGAGCAGACAAAATGCAATTATCCCAAGCGCATACGTTTCGTTGAGTTTCATTACGTTTTTTACAGTTGAGAATGAACATACATACATCAAGCCTGTTTTCTCTAACTAAAGGGAATAGGCAGAGGGTATGAAACGAGACATAGGCAAAATTATTACCATTACACGTTTCGCCGTGTTTTTTTACCTGGATCTACTCCCGGATTGTCTTATTTACAATCAACTAGCTGTGCCCGTGACTTTGTCCGCTTGTAAGACTTTGCAAACTTTGAATGTCACATTGATTTTTATCTAACCAATAGCCTAAATAATAACTTACAAGCTTCTAGCTTTAAAAACGACGATACTTCCATACACATTTTTATTCCCTCTTTCTACTCATTGAAGCCCTTTCTTCGTATTAAAAATTACTGTCCTTTCTCAGGCTCTATCTAAACTCTCTCTTTATTACGAAAATTTCATTTAAATAGGTTCAGTAGTTTTTACATTAGAGCACGACAGACAGACAAAGTTACTATCGCATTTATAATATTTGTAACTAAGGACAAGTGAGGATGAGGACGTGTAAGAATGAAAATGGGGTTAGTAATGTTTTCTAAGTGAATCCGTCGATAGCCTAGCTAACACAATGTACGTCACCGGGCTTCACGTTCTCATTAAATGCGTTAGGCGCCAGCCTGACCGAGACGTCGCTTAGGTTAAACAGGTCACAGGACTGTAACTAAGCAACAGCCCTGTAAGAAGTCTAGACTATGTAATTCACACATGCATACGTAATACATAAACAGTATGCCTGTGTTCCCGAATGGGGATTAAGCGTAAGACAAATTACATGATGCCATGACTACTTCAAATTTACAGCCACTTTCAGAGTACCTTAGTCTTAGGTTAAAACGTAAGCCAGCAACGCTATTGTCTAATCATTTTTGACAGTTTCAGTATCAGTTCGCTTTGAAATGCTTTAATTTCAAAGCGATTTTTGGTTTAGAGTCTAATGCACCAAAAATCTACACCTTTTTTAATTTGACATTTGAAACCACAAATCGCTTTGAATTTGAAGCATTTCAAAGCGAACTGACACTGAAACTGTCAAATTAAATAGATTGTTGGTGCGTTAGTAGACAATAGCGCTGCTGGGGTATAATAGTGACAAGTTGCTGGCCTACCATACAGGCGAGGCATAATAGTGGAAAGGAAAAACAGCGTAGGAGAATCCCGCCCCTAATTTCCTGTAACAAGCTAATATTTTAATTAACTGCGGAATTGAAAAGTTGCTTTTATTCCTTAGCAATAAAATGGAAATTATCTTGTGATACAGAGCATAGGTTGTATTCTGGAGGCCTTGGAGTTTGTGTCGTCCACCGGAACACTTAGAAGGAAAAACACAAGAGAAAATAGAATAAGGAGAGGTAATTAACTATTTGTATATCATGCCATTCCTATACTAAATAGAATCTTTGACTTTTTTTGACGGGATAGGAGTATCTACGTAGGTATATGCATGCTTAAAATCATTTTGCTTGCGAAAGATATGGGCAGAGTTCGATGAACATTTTCATTGCAAGGCTGTGTTATAAATATGTACACTGACAAAGTGGCTCAACTATTCCGGTTTGCAATTTATTGTAAAAATATATAGCCTAATGAAGCCTTTGACAATTTTTTTTTATCAAAATTCAAAATGAATGGATTTCATTAAAAAAAAAGTGTACATCTACATAAACTATTGCATCGATTTATAAGAGGATATATCTAGGCTATGAAACATGAAGCAATTGATTTAACTGACGTCCTTTCGAACACTTTACCGCATTTATGGTTGAACGTTCCAGTTCCAGACTCCGCCATATTTTTTCCCTTCGCCCGTGGCCTTTTCATCTTTCCCGCTTTTTTGGTTACTTTTCCACTGCGATACAAGATGGAGAACGCCTTGATAAAGCTGATATCTAACGTGAAATATTATTTACGTATTTGATATTTTGATTATTTTCCTTTTTGTTCCATTTGGGGCGGTTGTGTTTCGTGTTTTGGGGTTTTATGTTTAGTTTTATTGCAATTGTTGCTCCTGGATTTAATTCAAATATTTTGATGGCGTTTGTCAAGTTACTAGCCTCCACTGGACTAAAGTGGGAAATGAAACAAAAGCTGATTATTGAATGAAAATCGACGCCCTGCAGGGGGGAGGAGCGTCTCAGATGCTGATGTGAATCATGTGAAGAATAAACAAAACGCAGTAGACAGCAGGCAGAGTATCTAATACCCTAGTTCAGCTAACTACCTGAATGACATGTTTACAGATAATTGATAAATTAAGACTTAAAAAAAATATATATATATATTTATTTGAATTTTATATTGACATAAGTTATTAAATATTTTTATTATAAAAATTATATTTTGACATGCATGTAAAT
>BHDV01065322.1:105176-117877 GCA_005406045.1 Adoxophyes honmai | reverse complement strand
CAACCAAGATGACATTAGTACTCTATAGGTTCTATCCTCAATGTTTGCACCTAACAATAAAATGTGGTATCATTACATATTTGTGAATTTGACAATTCGGTGAATATTCGGGCTTTCGAACCGCTGTCATTATTAAAAGGGATGTCCTTCCTTGAGGGTAACAAAGAGGACTAAGTAAATTACAATAATCATTTCGACACACAGAAACACTTAATTGTTTGTTTTATTTATCCCTTAGTCTTAATAATTTATTCTAACCTCAAACTAAACATAAAACATGGGTCACATCTAAGCCAAGTAATGAACGTACATTTATGTACGTAGAACATTAAAAATTACTTGAATAAAACCAACATTGCAGCATTAAATATTAAACATACATAACAACGGTTTTCCTTAAATAAAAAATAACCTACCGCGTTTTTTCATTTCAATTAAATTTGTTTAATTAATACAGGCTTTAAATAAACCGAAATAAAACATTTCAGTATTTGCTACTCAAGGATCTCCCTTATGGCAACCCTAGCAAGTGACGTCTTCAAATTCCAACTTGACCTCAGTTCCAAAACTCTGGCAACACTTACCTCTGAAGCTTCCCCTTCTTCTTCGGCTTCTCTTTATTCAAACACTTGACCGTGTGGTATTCTTTCCAGCATGCGCCGATACACAATCCGACTTGGCACTTGGCACACATGATCGTGACTTGGCTTCGTCTGCCAAGCGCTTGGCACCGTCCACACCGCCGCCTGCTTCTCCTGTTTTTCCCGCTTGGCGTCTCAGTGTGAGTGGGATAGTGATCATTCTTCCCGTCGAGTCGGATCTCCATGCTTTTGAAGACCGGTTGGCTGGAAACTTTAGTTGTGCCGTAACGGACAGCCAAGTTTTCTGCGAGCTCGTACCTGAAGCTCCTATGGCTTATAGGTTTGGTCGTGTTACAGTTAGATTGGTAAAGAACGTAAGCGTTGAGGATGCTGGAGTTTAACAGTCTCCGGAATATCTTTATGTACCATTTCAAGCCGCGTTTCCTCTCCATGGTGTAGGACATTTTTTTGTCTTTATCGACGTTGCATTTGTTGTAATCGTGCAGTGCCAAAGGTATCCGGGGAAGCATATGGCTCAGACTATTTTGGGCAACTAAAACCATGTCGGGTTTGTGATAAGTTGACATGATGGTTGTTAGTTCGGCGTCTTTCCACGAAATTATGGAGATGTCACCACTCTGCCAAGATAGGAGTTCACCCTTCTGTAATCTTTTGTCATCTATGTTTTTGATTACTTCGGGTATGAGCGGTCTTTCTTTATTTATCAAGCCTATGACGTCTGTCCGCCTGGTCTTGAGATACCGCGTCAAAGGTACTTGGGTGTACGTCGCGTCCATGGCCACTGAGTGTCCTTTGTCGAGGAAACTTTGCATGAGTTTAAGGGTTGTTTTCGCGTGGGATCTCTCATCGGCGCCCCTTCCGGTATCTATGAGGAATTTCAACAAATACCCAGTTCTAGCCTCGTAGAGCTCATGCGATTTAAAACCGAACTGCTCTCTATTCTTCATGCTCCGCTCCCAATTAAACTGCCCTTTCCATAGCGGGAAAGACTCGTTCAAACTGAGATACTGCCCCGGCACGTACAGATTGCAAAACTTCATATTACAGTAGTCAATGATTGGTTTGATTTTGGCTAGTTTCTTTTCATTGCCAGTTACTTTTGGCAGCATAAGAGAATTGTTATCAACGAAGTGCAGGAACCTAAGCAATAGTTGGAATCTATTCCTACTCATTAGGGACCTAAAATTAGGCAGTTCTAGTCTTCCAGTGGACCAGTAGTCTGCCAGCTTTTCCCTGTGACAAAACGGCATGAATATCAGCACAGCGAAGAACAGATACAACTCTTCGACAGTAGTATCCTTCCATCTTGATAACCTAGAAGTATTGGGTATACCACCTTCAGTCTTACATTTAGGGGTGATCGTTTGCCAGGCGTACTTATTGGTCTCATCAGCTATCTTCTGCATTATGTTCCTGTCCCATATAGACGTGAAGAGATCGTAGGGGCATTGGCTGTTGATCCTTGAGCCTGGGACGAAACCGTATTGTTCCTGGCGGCCAGAGAACGTGCTAAAGTCCTGGGACCAGTAGAAGTTTTGGTTCATGCAGTCGTAAGAGTCGAAGGTTTCCTCGGGAGCCGATTCGACCTTGAAGTTAGACTGGTATTGCACTGATAGGAGGGAGCGGATGAAATCCTCGTCGTCAGCCTCGCTGCCGCTGTCTACTGATATGACGTTGGGGTCTTTCGATTTACGTTCCTGGAAAATAACAATCACTGAAAAAAAATACGTTGGAATAGGTCTTGATAACTTCTCGATAGTTTCAATCATCATGCATAATTGATAGAAAATTCCCTAACTATGTAACTTTGGAAAAATCCTTTGCCACATCAACTAAAGCAGCGATGTCACTGAGTCCTTCACTTAATGCGGTCGCCGCACATGTTTCAAACTACGTCGGGCGACGAGCATTGTCTTTACGCTAGACTGTCCGACCGCCGTCACTTAGGGTGTGACAGCAGCCGCTAGCTTCTTTACACTTGTGGTCTTTATGTATATGTCGCAAAAAGCGTGTAAGAGTGTCCAATTACAAAACTAAATTTGATTCTCGTTAGATTAAATCGACCTCTTAGTTTATTTTACCTCTTAGTTTATTTAACGTTTATTTAATTTTATTAAGATCTGAAGTTAGTCAGCCGGGTTCACACTAACCGAGCAGCCTCGGTATAAGGTTTATAATAAACGCAACATAAATCCTCGCGAAGCAGCTCGGTCAGTGAGAACCTGACTAATGAAGACCTAAGCACAATCCAGGAGAGTAATTTATCTCTGTCGCACGCGTGCGGGCCGTGCGGTAATATTGCCATCACGCTCGCACTTGAGAACATGCAAGGGCAATATTACTACACGCGTGCGACAGAGACAGCTAGCAGCGTTTTAACGCTCGAATTTCTCTGCTCCGCGACCGGCCTTTCGCTCTTATCTTGGCGACGAACTAGTAGAGTGAGTGTGCTCGCCGGTAGTTTGAACAGCCAGCGATGAACCATTAATATATCTAACTAGCTGACCCTGCGAACTTCGTACCGCCATAGCGTAGCTTTGATGCACTACTTTATTTTGTATTTTTCAATCTTTCTGAGAGATTTTCTTAACCCTTTCGTTCCAGTTGGCGAGTTAACTCGTCTTGTGCGATGTGCTCTCACGTCCGGTAGGCGAGTAAACTCGTTTTGAAAAAACTGTCACTACATTTTAGATGAGTCCAATCGAAAGCCACTTGCACAGCCGGACACATTGCTTCCTGTACTCTGTCTTGAGTCTTTTTTTTTTTTTAATTGTGTAAACTAGTGAATAAACTTATTCTAGTAACATCCTACAACCCATTAATTTAAACGGTTCGCACTTGACCAAAATTATATGGCATGTTACCCTCAATTTGGCGATATTAGCCAACGAGTTACTTCGCCTACCGGCTCTCAAAAGTGTTTTTACATAGCCGAGTTAAGTCGGCTATCGGCCGTAAGAGCATCATTTCTGTGAACGAGTTAACTCGCCTACAAGACTGAGGAGCAGGTATCAATTCACTGCTTATGGAAAACTGGGTAGGTTTTGTGTTTGGCTTTGCCGGAACGAAAGAGTTAATATTTTTACGTAAGAACCTTTTACATAACTACGAAAAAAATAATCAGCCAAATCGGTCTGGCCGTTTTCATGTTACGGCGTGACAAAAACGGGTTTCATTTTTATATATATGGATAATGGATAAAGGATAATGTTTCTTTTACTAACACAAGATCCTTAGCTTTTGGTCGTTTCTAAGGCGAGAAAATCGCCGATAGCTGATCGCTTACTCACTCTTGGTGGGACAAATGCCTTATTTAAGACCGGTTGTTCAGGTCTAAGTCAGTGTCAACATACCCGGGCCTTGTCGAGATCAACGCCCTCGCTGCCCGCCTGCGCAGTGTCACCTGGAAATTGCAAAAAAAAACTTTTTTTCACAATTTTTGCAAAAATTCTAAAGCCGAGTTATTATTGACTTCATATTGCTTCGGCAAAATGACGTCAATGTAACATTAGCTTAGCACATTTTTGCAAAATTGCTGTCTTTTTTGCAATTTTCGAGACTGACTTTCCAAATGCGGAAGCTAATTTTACATTTACTACATACTAACATACCTACATGCATTCACGCATCTATCGCGTAGGTAGAGCACACGAAACGTTACACGGATAAAGCATGAGCACTTCGCTTTTTACTATAATTTTAGGCGTTGACCTATTTCTTTAAGCATTTACATTGACTGCGCTTAAAAAATGGCTAAAATGCCTAACAGTCGACTACACGTTGAAAGTGTACGCAAGCAAAACAACGATTGTGATAATTAAACATTTATTTTAAAATGAAAACGTATTAAATTAATTGCTTATTGACAATAATTCGGCTATGCACAGTAAAGCCTGACCAGTAAAATATTTTTTTCCACTGCCATCACTAAATTCAAATGTCATATTTTGCTGTCAAAGTTTGCTGCCGCTTACATGCGGTATTAAAAAAAAAGTTTTTGTGCGTGGAAATACTGAAAGCTAGGGCTATGGGTACATAGCCGTGAAATTAAATTAATTTGCAAAATTTTCGCAGGAGATAAATTATGAAAGATTAGACCATTGATAACGGCTGTCATGTCATGACTTGCAGCTTGTACAATGAACAAATAGTAAGTGTAAATAATGTTGCTATATAAAGAGAAGTCTTACCCTCACGTCAGGTGTTTATTTTCCAAGTCAGGCTTTACCAACCTAAAGCCCGATTTATATTAGAGGCAACCATAGGCCTAATGGTAGATAAAAGATTTTTGGAATCCATATGTTTAGCACAGCATCTCGCGCGAGAGCACGCGCGCGGTATAGACTACCTGTCATTTTCTGACGTCTCTAGTTAGACAGTGATAGGTATAGTCTATCTCGCGCGCATCTCTACTCGCGCCTTGCTGTGCTAAGCCGACTGGTCTTTGAAATAGTTAACTTGTACTGCAGTAAAATGTATGAATTATACACATTTCATAATCATAGTCTGAGTTTCTATACCACGAGTGAGCCGAAAGATGGTAGAGTATAATAGGGATACATGCCCTTACCAAAAAATATTTAAAACAATTAAAACATTTGCCCCAAATATACCTAATTTATAAATACAATTCGGGTCCACACTGAGCGAGTTGCACGAGGCAACCATTTTAGGTGATTATTGCCTCGCGAGGCTGTACGCCTGTACGGTTAGTGTGGACCCGGCAATGAAGTTTTCACTGGTATACGTACTGAAAAGTAAGTCTATTACGATTATAACAGCCACAAAATTCCGTCATATAAATCTGAACTGTTTTTTTTTTCATAACGAAAAATACGGATATCTCACTTTAGTTCGACATGTTTCGGGACATTTATGCAGGAGTATCTTCATCAGTCGTGTGTCAGTATTAGGGTCTCACCAAACCAGTCGACGCCTTTTCGGCAAAACGCGGGTAGAAAAAGCTTTATGTCAACGCAATAAGGGCGAACAAGACGTCAATTGGCTCGGCCATTCTCGGCCGAGCGAGCAGAGTCGATTGACGTCTTGTTCACCCTTATTGCGTTGACATAAAGCTTTTTCTACCCGCGTTTTGCCAAAAAGGCGTCGACTGGTTTGGTGAGACCCTTAGTGTTGTCGATCACTATCTGTGCGCGTTTGGCATCAGCCGCCGCGGCTCCTAGATGAAGGACTTATAACTAGCCCGAAACACGATACAATACACAAATTATCCGTATTTCTGATCATGAGTGAATACAGTACAGTATACTACAGTTCGGCCCGCCACCTACATTCGGAATTTTTCCGTTCGGAATCTCGAATCGGACTGTCCGAACGCAGTCAATCCATACAAAATCAATGGACCGCCACACACATTCGGAAAAATTCCGTGCGGAATTCCGAACGGAAAGCTTCCGAATGTGTGTGGCGGTCCATAGATTTTGTATGGATTGACTGCGCTCGATTTTCCGATTCGGGATTCCGAACGGAAAAAATCCGAATGTATGTGGCCGGCCTTCATGTTCAAGATTTCACACCGAACTGACCAGTTTATCACAAAATAATATATAATACATCTTAAAAAAATATTCTAACGAACTAAAACTAGGAAGAAATTAACCGGGATCTGCCTACCCACTAAGAATTCAAAAATTACAACATGTAAATATCTACATAAACGCTTTGCAATGTAAAGTGCGAATAAACATGTGACCAGTACATTGAAGTAAACAATCTGCAAAACAATCCCTAATTCATAAAATTTATCATTATTTATACCTACCTAATAGTTATTTATGTTATGGTTATGTGAAATACATCAAAACACGCGTATTTAATCGTTTATAGTCGCATACTTAACTTTATCAACGTTCATGTAACTTATAATACAGAAAAATATCAAAGACAACATTGATCGATATAGAATTGAACTACATATTTTATTGTACACGTACGCATTACGTTATTACTTGTTTAAGGACTATTTTTAGATTATATCAACAGCAATGTTTTATCTGTGTCAAATTGCATTAATAAATGTTTTTCTTTTCCTGATACAACATACAAAGAACGGCAAAAATGGCGGCAAATCGAATTCCACAAACAATAGGGTTTTTGAACATTTTTGAAATATACTTTTAATAAATTCTTCATTATGTAATAAACACGATATATTAGTATTTCCAGATTCTTGTCTGTATTAACAAAGAAAATAAATATTAAAGTTCAAATTCTCAAACTCACGCCAAAAACGGTGTTTGACGTCAAATGCAAGTAAACAAAGGTACCACACAAAGAAGCTGTCAAAATTGTCATGTCAAATTATCAATGTCCACTTTGACCACAGATACCTTTCATGGTATGTGAATGTGACGTCATCAATCAATCGCAAGCGTTTCAGTCACAGATACATTATTAACGAATATTAGAAATTAATAGAACAAAATACTCTAAAAATGCATAATATTTTGAACAAAAGAAAGTGAAACATGTTTAATTTTCCTATAATCTGTTAGGATGGCCACAAATTATAGTTTATTTTTACTGTTGTCAAAGACCCTATTGCGCATCGGCGTCACAGGCTCCCGCCGCGCTGACCACGAGTTCCAAATTCAAAAATACGTTCTTTTCGAAGTTCGAAATTTGAACGTAATTACAGTAACGCTATACATTTTATAAGTAAGCTTTATGATTTTAACTATAAATAGATAGAGGTTTGTTAGTGTAGGGCATCAACTTTTTATTTCTGAACGTATAGGGTGAATATTCAGGCGTTCGAACCGCTGTCATTATTCTCAACACTTTTTTCATCAGATTCTTTAAGAAATGTGTTTATAATAGTCTAGTGTGTAACTAACTATAAGGCACAGACACTATGTAGCACACTTATTGTACCAATTTCTTTAGAAATCTGATAAAAAAAGTGTTGAGAATAATGACAGCGTTTCAAACGCCCGAATATTTACCCTATAGTCAAATTACAGGATCTGATACTGTAATATACTGAAATTATAGGATGTAAGTAGATAAATAGTCAAGACTGAGAGTTGTGGAGGTTAAGAGGAGAGACTTTTGCCTAACAGTGGGCTAATAAAAAAAAAGTACATACCTAATAGGAAATTACTACAGAGGCCGGGAAGTAAGGGGTTCCTAGTCGGATAGTTATGAATCGGGCGACCCCATATTATCGAGCCGAGACTATATTTTTCTCAAACATGCCATGAAATAAAAAAAAACTCATGAAATAAAAGCTTTATTCCCTAAAAACTAAAGTAGTGACAATGATAATGATAATCACTTGTGTCATTAGGTCATTACTATTTATTTCGTTCTGTATCCAAATAATTGAAAAAAAAACACATTATTACAATAATATAGAAGCGTTTTTCAGAACTAAGCCTTAGGAGTTTTGTGGAACGACAGTTGCCCATTCCCACATTATTATCACTATCATATAAACAACAGCCATGATTTTGGCCTCATACAAAAGCCAAGGATTTTTTTGCCTTAAATACCTAATAAAACAACGACACCTATCCTACAGAAAATAACATTAAAATTAGAACTTTTTTTTTAATCAACACTCCTTTAAATTTGTTTTATGGGCTGAATGCCATCAACTTTGTCATTTAAAAATGGATAAAAAAAAAATAAACTAGCAACATTGTACGGCAGACATTGCCAGCCGAAAAAATAACCTCGTGAATGAATGTTATGTGATATGTCCTATTGTAAAGAACATAACAATATTTCATGGCATGTTTCAAAAAACGTACTTTACATTACAAAGCGCATGATATACAATAAAACGTTTCTAACTTTTTTCTTTCTGCTTTTCGCCTTCCTCCGGTAGTCTGCCAAGAAGATCTCGTTTGACGATCTTCTCTTCCTGAAAAGTATAAAAAAGACTTATTAAAAAAAACCTATGAACTAGATCTTGTCCAAACCAATCTTTGATGGAAGTTTTTTTTTGATAATGTACATCAATTATATTTTTTAGTTTCATCATTCTTTTAACTTTTAAGTTAAGGGGGACAGGTGAAACACATTTTACCACTTTAGAAGTGTCTCTCGCGAAGACTATTCAGTTTAGAAGAAAATGTTATTAGAAACCTCAAAGTCATTTTTGAAGACCTTGGCAAAACCTACATTTATGGTTTTGATTTTAAAAAATGTGTGAAAATTTTAATGCGGTTCGGACTACATTTCCTTACTCTGTTTCAAAAGTATAGGTCTTATAAGGTTTCGGAAAAAAAGAGGCTATGACTATGGACGGATAGACATGACGAACCTATAAGGGTCCCGATATTTGCCATTTGGCTACGGAACCCTAATAATTTTAAACAAAAAAACCGACTTCAAATAGATATTGCTAATCTTGAAAATATTTTTTCCTGAATGTAAATTCTTGATTTCATCAATACATTACCGAAAGCGCCGTACATGTCCCTATAAAATTTGAGGAGTTCCCTCGATTTCTCCAAGATCCCATCATCAGATCACGACTTAGTGCTAATAGGACCAACTCGGAGTTATATATACCCTTACGATTAAAAAAAAATCGGTTTGTGGAAAAATATAAGTCCACAAATAAAAATCACGAATACCTACACTATTTATTACACTATACACATTGGTAAAATATACAATTACGCTAAGCGACGGAGAACACACAACTATCCGTTGACGAGCAAAAGCTGACAGAACTACTTATCTATACTAATATATAAAGCTGAAGAGTTTGTTTGTTTGTTTGTTTGTTTGAACGCGCTAATCTCAGGAACTACTGGTTCGAATTGAAAAATTATTTTTGTGTTGGATAGACCTTTTATCAAGGAAGGCTAATAGGCTATAAAACATCACGCTGCGACCAATAGAAGCGAAGAAATAGTGGAAAGTGTGGAAAAAAGCGGGGGAAATCGATCACTATTCCACGCGGACGGAGTCGCGGGCACAGCTAGTTATTAACTAAAACTATGTACACATATTTACAAATTATAACTGTCGCCACAGCTTCACGGTTTTCGGACATATCGAGTAACATATATAGAGGAAACATAGGTCGTATTGATAACGCCTTTTTTGAACTTCAAAATTTGAAGTCAGTTAAAAAGCGAGTACTGACCGGTTCGCTGTCGCTGTCGCTCCCCGTGTCGCTAGACGAGTCCGAGCCGTAGTGTCGCAGCCCGGGCAGTACTCCCACGCAGCGCAGGCCGGCATCTTGCTCCGTGCTAACAACACATTTGTTAGAGCGGTGACGTAATTCTAAATTCTAAATTCTATATTCTGAATTCTGAATTCTAAATTCTAAATTCTAAATTCTAAATTCTAAATTCTAAATTCTGAATTCAAAATTCAAAATTCAAAATTCAAAATTCAAAATTCTAGATTCTAAATTATAACTTCAAATCTTTATTTTTGGAAATAGACTCCTAAGAGCACTTTTACACGTCATTCTCGAGTCTACCACCGCTTCGGAAAGACCATCATTGCCAAGAATGCGACGCAAGAAACTTGGCAGAAAGTCGTTTTTCAATTATTATTTTTAAATTAATAACAATAGAGCAAAAAACAAACAGATTACAAAAATGTGGAGACAAGATATTTATGTAAATGTAAAAGCATGTCTCACTGATCCAAGGCCCAAAGCAAGGCTGAGTACGTAAAGTACAGTCACGGAAATTGGATGTTTTAGCAGGTTGAGATACTTCTAAAATTAGCCTTATTACTATTTCCAGCCAGTTGCATGACATAAATACTCAATATTGAACTTCATGGTGAAGTTTGTCCTATAATGCGAACAAATTATAAAGGCGGTCAACCTGCTAAACATTCAGATTCCCTGACTGTACTATGTCCGATCCAACCTGATCCGAACCCATAAAAAACTGGGACTAGAAAACTCTGACCATATTCGGATATTGCTTACGCACTAGTCCGATCTCTTCTTGTCACCTTAGAGTGAATTAAAAGAAAATTGTACATAAATTAAGTGTTAATAAAAAACGGGACGGGTCTGTAGAGTCGGTTTACTGACGATAGTTGAACGTGACGTCTTAATAAAAAATTAATCAATTACTACAGTATATTCAAACGTGTCGTCGCAATTTAGAGGTAGCTTTTTGTACTTTTTCTTTAAAAAAAATCATTTTAGCTCGCATACCAATTATTTTATTAATTTCAACGCCATCTAACGGCAAACCCGTGAACTCACACAACCCAGGCCTAGCCTACCTTATGCCCTATACGATTCGACATCTTACTTACCGTACGTCATAAGTAAATACTGATGGAATGCTTCCATTTTTCAAAATATTTTTTTAATTTTATTTAATTTTATTTTTAATGAATTACTACAGTATATTCATTCAATATTATAATAAAATTAACATATTTTATAGCATTGCATTAAAAAATGAAATACAAAATAAACTCTTTCGAACCGGATTTGAACCTGCGACCTCTTGACTTTCGAGACACCGCTAAACCAACTGAGCTATCGAAGGCTGAGAATGGAAGTTGAAATTCTGATAAACTTTCTGCAACGTAATTGGTCTGCTGGGGATGGGACGCCTAAAATCGAACTCATCGACTGTCATTGAGGTAACGGCAAATTACGTCATCTTTTTTTGTCCATGCACGCGGCTCTATCGAATTATAAGACGTTGTCACGTCAAAACAAAATCACGATCGCTTCATTTGTGTAACGAAAATTACCTATACAAAATGTATGGGTAATTGCCGTTACAGAAATGAATCAATTAACTTTTGTTTTTATTAAAGTCCTTAACTATGTAGATTTTTTTTGAAAAAAACTCCTTAACGATTATTCTGCTGCTATGTAAGTATGTGTGCATGTGGTTGTATGTGTGCATGTAGTTGTATGGGTGTGTGGACATTCATACAGCCACAGGTATTCAATTTTGGTTAAATACCTGTCAGGGGCCAGTCCATTCTTCGCTGGCGTAGCATCTTTGTCAGCCTCAACGTCACTAGCCTTCCGTTTTCTTACAACCACCTGAAAATAACCGTATAATAATAATCAGCTCATTGCTGGGCACAGGCTTTGGCCCTGAGCAGACGACAGACTATCCGCGACAGACTTTTAAGGCTTAACACGCACTGCGGTTTTTTTCTTGCGGTTGCGGTTTGGCGGAAAACGCCGAACCGCGGAGGAACTCGCACTGCGGTTGCGTTTCCGCGGATTTCACGTTCAGTATGACAATGGATTTCCTCAGAGCAGTATGTGTTGTGGCATTAGATTTAAGAAATAAAAAAAATAGAAAACGTCTTCGCCGACATAAGTACTGGGTGCATCCTCTAACTGATCAGAGATGTTTGAGGGGATAATTTTTGTAAAATTTACAGTGATGTACGAAACAACAAAGACATTTTTTTAACTCCTGCAGGATGTCAATTAGTAGTTTTGATAAATTATTGCGAATAACATAATTCGACGACATAATACATCGCGCGAAACACACCTCACAGCTCCGCTGTCTGAGCCGAACTGACGAAAAAACAGCTTTTTACGAACCGCAGTGCGGGCGCTGCCATACATGAAGTATGGGATACATAAAAACGCGCGGTTGCAAACTGCAAATCGAAATGTAGCAACTAGCAAGTTGCGTTTTTAAAATCAGTCACTGAAAAAAACCGCAAGTGCGTGCGCTTGTAGCGGATGCCATACGTTACATTTTTTGCGGTTGCGGATCCGCTTTTTAAAAACCGCAGTGCGTGTTAAGCCTTAGTCTGTGAAAATAGAACCTATGGAATTATATGCAGTAACGCACACGACGCGCAAAAACCACGCAGACTTTTTGCGCCGCAGACTCGATCGCACAAAAAGTCTGTCGTCTGCGCTGTACCTTTGAAAGAGCCAATACGGATCGGGAAGTTCACACACAGCATTGAAGTATTTCATGTATTATTCAATGAAAGAAAATAATAAGAAATGTATAGATCCTGGACTGAAATTTCCTAGGTAACCCATATACAATATATTTTTTTGATAAGTATATTAAACTAGCTTTCCGCCCGCGGCTCCGCCCGCGTGGAACTCGGTTATATTGCGGTATAAAGCACAACTATAAGAAAACT
>BHDV01065322.1:72275-92092 GCA_005406045.1 Adoxophyes honmai | reverse complement strand
AAGTGGCGTTTGAGACAATTGACTAGTTGCCATATAAAAAGTTTGATAAAAATCTCAGGTTCTACTTTCATTAGCCAGAGTCTAATTGTTTAAATAAGGTTACATTTTGTTTACTGCAAACTGTAAACACTGATTTACAAAACACTAAGTACAACATACAACAATCTTTGCAGAACACAGACAACAAAAAAAAATTGTGGACGTCAGTGTCATGTCAATGTCAGTGTCAAAATTACTTTTGCTGTGCAGTACGCTCTAACTGTAACTGTAACATTAAATAAAAGTAACAACTGGGTAACATAACTGATTGCACAGCATAATATATACCGTGCGCCGGTAAACGATAGTATTGTCTACAAAATACATTTTGCATTTTTGCTAATTCTTATAATTGAAATTATATTTATACAATTACACAAATAAAGTTCTATACCAATAATCATTATCATGTCGGAAACAGATAATTCCCAAACAACAGTGCAAGAATCACAGAAAGACTACGTGGAAAATGGTAAAAACAAGCTCAATGTGAAATGCAAATTCTGCAACTCTAAGATTCTGGACAAGCAGTCGGCAAACTATATTACAGAAGAGGTAAATGTTTATAAAACAAAATAAAATAACCCTTAACCCTAATGTTAACAAGGCTACGCTTTGTAACAGGCCATAATATAGTCGACTCTACGCGGTTATTGCATAATAATGCTTATTGTTAAATTTCGTACAAGTTAGAAGTGGTTACTAAGCATTGATTTTGTCTATATTTTAATGTTTCATGTGCTCAGCCTAACACTTTTAGGGATACAGGCATCAGATAACAGGGTTTTTTCATCATCATTAAGACATTGTTTGATCCAACATTGTCTTCCATCATTAACTTTGTTCTCTATTACAGAAAGAACTACCGCTCATGCAGCAAGACAACAACCGGAAGGAGGGAGAAATCCAGACAGAATCCGTGAACGAGTTCTACCACGTAGAAAATATGTATACATTTGAGAATATCGGTTTTACACATACCGTGGACAATTATAAATACTTGAGTTGTGCGGATTGTGATGCTGGCCCAGTGGGTTATTACGACATGAACACTAAACACAGTTTTGTTGCGCTGTCAAGAATTGTACATTTTTAGTTAGTTAAGATTAGGTTACGCAAATTATAGCTCATAGCCCAGTTGTTACAGTGACTCTAAATGCTTTATTTTAATATTTAATTTCTAAGCATTATAATTTGAGGTACGTTAAAATATCACCAGGCTTAGCGCTTTTAGGTACAAGTCGAGGCACATATGAGATAGTCTGTACCTGTCACTGTCTAACTAAAGACGTCTGAAGATGACGGTTCATCCATCTCGAGATTTTTCTCTCACCTTTCCGTGGTAAGCTTACAGATGTAACTAGAGTTGCCACGAATAGTGATTTGGCCGAATACCGAATACCGAATATTCGGCAACGCTGTCGGCCGTAGCGCCGAATATTCGGCCACCGAATATTCGGCACAAAGTTACATGCTTGCAGAGCTCGTAAAGGATAATACGACAATTCGCGACATGTCTGCCTCGTGCGCGGGCGGCCATTTGACTTTTTGTTTCAATTGCGAGTAAGTCACGTCACGGCACGCTGTTATCATATACTATGAAAAGCGTAATCGTTTGCAAAATCAGATGTTGAAAAGCTTGTTGTTATTCATCATAATTTACCACTGATAAATTTCAGTTATTAAAGTATTGTAATTTGGTGTTAGATATAAATCTCATGTAACGTGGTGTAATTTTTGTCTATAATTTGGTATTCGGTATTCGGCCAAATAGTGCGTATTATTCGGCCGAATACCGAATACTAAGAAAAGTGGCCGAATAGGCCGAATACCGAATAGTGGCCGAATATTCGTGGCATCTCTAGATGTAACATACTTTTTAAACCAAGTGTAATGGCAGACGCAAGGCTCAAGAGCATACCCAATATATTGAGCTTATGTATAGCTTATTATTTTGTAGCTATTTTTTTACTGTAAATAAAACATTTTGACTATTTGAATGTGTTTTGTTTGCAACCTTGATCTATATCAAAACCACCTGTGGACAAGTGGAGTATAATATGTAGAATAAATAATAATGTATTGTATTATCTGTTTTACATTGATTTGAATAAATTGGACACGAAATGGGCAGATCCCATTTTTTTACGCCAAGCCAATTTTAGCTTCAAGAAATTTTCCATGCTAAATAAAAATTAACGATGGCTTGATTTGATTTTCATAAGTCTGATTTCTAAAGGAATATTTTTAGAAAAATTCTGCTCTATAATGCAATAATGTATTTCACCTGAGTTAGTACCGTTTCCGTGGTGTAGCGGTTATCACATCTGCCTAACACGCAGAAGGCCCCCGGTTCGATCCCGGGCGGAAACATATCTTTTTGTATTCTTTTTATTACTGTTTTCTGTTTTGCGATCTTTTTTTTTGTTATTATAATAATCATAATAGTGGTTATACATACAATTATAAGTATTATTGAAAAAAACTTGCATTAGTAGTATAGGCGCCTTGAACTTCAAAAATAGCATCAACTGCGTAAATTATTATGTGGCCACATAGGTAGGTAGTTAACTTGTCTGTATACTTTTTAGGGTTCCGTACCCAAAGGGTAAAAACGGGACCCTATTACTGAGACTTCGCTGTCTGTCTGTCTGTCTGTCACCAGGCTGTATCTTACGAACCGTGACAGCTAGAGAGTTTAAATTTTCACAGATGATGTATTTCTGTTGCCGTCATAACAACAAGTACTAAAATCAAAATAAAATAATAGTAGTTAAGGGGGCTCCCATAGAAAAAACGTGTTTTTCTGTTTTTTTTTTGCTGTTTTTGGCACGGAACCCTTCTTGCGGGAGTTCGACTCGCGCCTGGCCGGTTTTTTCGTTGTTCCTGATTTTACTGTCTCACTTCAAGAAATCATTAAACCTATTAAAGTTAATAATGTAATTACCTAATTATAAGGTCCGGCGTTATAGTATAGGCGCCTGCATTTCACGAATAGCAATAATAGTCCAGTCATTATTTACATCCGAAATCGAAAATTTAACAATAATTCCAAAAGTTTTCAAACTTCGGTCTAGTGAATGGTACATTGAGACAACAATAAATCTCATTTTGCAACCTTGTCCGCAGTCCGGAACATTGTTAAAATTGCAATTTAATTAATTTTTGCTGTATGGTCGTGAAAAAAATTCCAAAAGTTCTGCAAAGTTGGAGTTGTGTTAAATATACTATTTTACATCACGTGTCAAATTTGCAACCAATTCAAGTGTACGGAACACTTTTTGTTATTAAAAATTAATGTTTTTCTTTATTTAATTGAAGGAAAACGTTCCAAAAGTTCTGCAAACTTGACACATACATCGGAAAAATATACCGAACGGTTGTATAAATTTGCAACCTTTTTGGTCGACCGGAACATGTTTATTTATAATTCGTTTTAAATTCGTGGTCATTTTTTGAGCAAGGCTGTCTCGGAAAAATTACAAAAGTTTAGAAACTTGGTTGCAAACTTCGAAAACATCTATTCTGATGCATTTACAAATTTGCAAAAATTTATTTTACAATATCCTTATTATACCAGTATTGCATCAGAATAGATGTTTTCGAAGTTTGCAACCAAGTTTCAAAACTTTTGTAATTTTTCCGAGACAGCCTTGCTCAAAAAATGACCACGAAATTAAAACGAATTATAAATAAACATGTTCCGGTCGACCAAAAAGGTTGCAAATTTATACAACCGTTCGGTATATTTTTCCGATGTATGTGTCAAGTTCGCAGAACTTTTGGAACGTTTTCCTTCAATTTAATAAAGAAAAACATTAATTTTTAATAACAAAAAATGTTCCGTACACTTCAATTGGTTGCAAATTTGACACGTGATGTAAAATAGTATATTTAACACAACTCCAACTTTGCAGAACTTTTGGAATTTTTTTCACGACCATACAGCAAAAATTAATTAAATTGCAATTTTAACAATGTTCCGGACTGCGGACAAGGTTGCAAAATGAGATTTATTGTTGTCTCAATGTACCATTCACTAGACCGAAGTTTGAAAACTTTTGGAATTATAGTGAATTGATTGTCTTGACTGACTGGACTATAACAATGTGACTAAAAAACACCTACTTTATACATTTAACACAGTACAGTAGTTTCTGTATTTTATAGATTGACTTCAAAAAGTAGATCCTAACCTTCTTTTATTAACAGGTACAGTGAAGGAAATTGATTACCGTGCCACTTTGTACCTTTTCAAAAGAAATGTCACTGTGACATACCATACTTTCTACTAAACCAAGCAATATGAAACTCGCTATGAAAAGGTTCAAAGTGGCACAGGTATCAATTTCCTTGACTGTACATACACGCATACCATTGCGGACCGGGGTTGTTGAGCCACTTACCTATGTTTGTAACTAAACTTGGCCGTGTAAAGGCCGGCGCTGACTGCCGGCATGGCACGGCAGGTCATGGCAAAGGATTTGTTACTGATATAACTATTTTAAATCTTATTACTATGAGTTTAGAATTCATGTTACTTTATTTTGATACAACGATGCCGCGGCATGTCACAGCATGCCGAAGCATGCCACGGGTTATTTTACAGGATGCTGCGGCATAACTTGCTGTGCCGTTCCGTGCCATGCCGGCAGTCAGCGCCGGCCTTAATACTAATCCAATAGCTAACACTAGTCGGTCACATCGGTCATTGATTACACGTCTAAATTGCGAACAGTGGCAAGTGGCTCAACAATCCCGGTTCGTGACTGTACATCACGCCCGCATTCCTAAATAGGATAGGCAGAGCACACGAGACATTACATATTTACATAGGTACAGTCAAGGAAATTGATACCAGTGCCACTTTGAACCTTTTCATAATGAGTTTTATGTTGCTTTGATCAGTAGATAGTATGGTATGTCACAGTGACATTTCTTGTGAAAAGGTACAAAGTGGCACAGTTATCAAATTCTTTGACTGTACCTAGGTACCTACCAAGATAAAATCGTCATAATAGTGACTGGTTGCCACCCTGTCGCTTACATACCTTAACCTCTCGTATGCTACGGAGCAGATCTGCTCCATTTTAAGGATATCTTTTTTTTATTTTTATTTTAATCTCCATAATTTGTAGATATTGAAACAGAAGAGGCTCGAATGCAGTATATTTTTCCTTTCCCGCATACGAAGGGTTAACCTAGTCGCTTCTTACGACATCCACGGTAGAAACGGTATAGTAGGGATTGGGCAAAAGTTATAACAATTTCCTAACACGCAACATTCGCCACGCCCTTTTACAAAACATAATTCGTGAGAATGTGACATAACACTTAAAACAAAATACCCGTGAGTAAGTTTCGCAAAATAATGCAAATTCGATTTTTAATGAGTCAAGAAACAAACGTTTTTCTATTATTTAGTAAAATTTGCATTCCTCCGATTGTCAATGACTTGACGATTACCCAATGGCTAACACCCAAGTTGTTAACTTATTACGCAACCTATACCCAGGCTCCTACATCGTTTAATAAAATTCTGATAGGAATTAGGATGTACATACAATGTTACAATGCAATCGTTGCGCCTGTATTCCCAAATGGGGTAGGCAGAGCACACGAAACGCTCCATAGACATAAACAAGACTATTTCACGTTTCGTGGCCACTTCTAGCATATTCTTTTAGGTTTTAAGTTGGTAGGTATAATAGTGACAGGCTGCTAGCCTGTCGCCTAAAATGTAATGAACAATAAATTCTCATAGATGTTCATATGACTCAACCGAACGCCCATTGAATATTTGCATTTTTTTTTTACCCTTAAGCATACCTACTTAATTCAATAACTAGGTACTGGCCAGATTTTCATGACATTTAACTTAGAATTATTACAAAAATAAAAGAATTAATGAAATTGGATACCGTAAAAACAAAAATTTTTTTGGTCACATAGAGAGAATGGATGAAAGAAGATTGACTAAACAAATTTATACTGGGAATTTGGATAGATGCAGTGGGAGGGGAAGACCTAGACGGACGTTCCGTGACCAAATCGCGGACGTTTTAAAAACAGGTCAGGTCAAGAGTACCCGAAACCGACGAGCGTGTATGAGGAGATTAATGAATGTAGATGAAGCAAAAGAGGTATGTCAGAATCGTAGCGAGTGGAACAAAGTAGTCTCTGCCTACCCCTGTGGGAAAGAGGCGTGACGTTATGTATGTATGTATGTATGTATGTAAAAACAAAATACAATTAAATTTGTCCAACTGCATCAGAATTGCCACTTTGCAGCTGGGTTGCAGTTGAAATGCTGTCGTCTGAACGGGACAAAGATAAACAAAATAATAAGTTTGCAATGTATACGAAAGATTACAAATTTTATAAATAGAATGTCTATTTGCACACATTACTCACACATACATACAACAGGTGACTTACTTAAGTTTTTCACTTATACTTAATTCAAACTTCAATGATGAAGGTGAAATGACAGTATCATTACCGTGAACGCAAATGATCAATGTCGTGCGTGGAACATCATATTTTAGGTAAATGTTTTGCACTTTAATTTGGCTGTGGTTGACATGTTTATAAGGTACAGGTGGGCTTAAAAATGTTAGTTTATTACAATACCAATAAATGTTAAAAAGTACAGGGCTTCATAAAATGCCAAAATATCGCAGCAAAAGGTTAATGATAATAAACGCCAAATTGCTAATAGCTACTTGATTAGCGAGTGCCCTAAGTCCGTAGAATCCCAAAAAAACCGTGACATCTTTAGTTAAAAAATATGTTTTTTAGGTACAGTCAAGGAAATTGGTACTTGTGCCATTTTGAACCTTTTCATAATGACTTTCATATGGCTTTGATTATAGTTTATAGTAGATAGTATGATATGTCACTGCGACATTTCTTGTGAAAAGGTACAAAGTGGCAGATATAAAATTCTTTGACTGTACATACATGACAAAATAACATTATCGGTTCCAGCGTTACAGGCGGCTTAGCAAAGCAAGGCGCGAGTAGAGATGTACGCGAGATACGACTATAACCACTGTTACAGGTAGTCTATCCTGTGAATTATACATATTCGGGGGATCATTCTCACTCTGTACATACCTACATCATGCCTGTATGTAAATGAGTTTGACAATCGAACGAAAAGAAACATAATTACGAGCAGGGATGTTATGGATATTATAATTTCGGATCCGGATATGGATATGGATAATGATAAAATATAATATCGGTTTCGGATATCCGATAGTTTCGGATAATTTCGGTTACGGATGTAAGATTTTTAAGGAACTGTAAAACGAAATACAAAAAAGATTATATTCGACTTTAATTTGTACCTTGTAGGTTTCGCTATCTGTCATACAAGTAATTCTTTCTTTGAACTGTCACGACGTGTCATAGTATAACCCGTACGAATTAGCTGTGCACCTCGCGCTGTGACGTTAGTAGGTACCGGGAGTGGTGTCACATTCTAGCGGAGTGCACATTTAATTCGTACGAGTTGTAATATTGACTCCGCCCTATCCGAAACTTTTCTTTTCGGATTCGGTTACGGTTATGGATATTTTTTATTTCGGATATCCGATAGTTTCGGTTACGGATATGGATATCCATAACAACACTGATTACGAGTTATGTAGATAAAACAGAAATTATTTCTCGTTTCATACTTTTTGCCATATTTTTTGAGCTCTATGTTAGAGGTATACTATAGTGACTGGTTACAGGTTACTGGCCTGTCGCCTAAAGTAGATATACTACATGTACATTTACCTATTCCCTTAGTCGCCTCTTACGACACCCACAGAAAAAAGGAAAGATGTTATTCTGAACCCGATATCACGCGCCACCGTTCTTTTCACTTACAACTAGCCTAATTTTCGCCATCATATTCGCTATTTCTGTCAAACATACATACATACATACATATTCTCATGCCTGTATTCCCTAGAGGGGTAGGCAGAGCACATGAATTCAAAAATCCAGTGCCACGTCTAGCAATTTCAGGGTAATCAGATGGTTAAACGTGATATTGCAGTGACAAGTTGCTAGCCCATCGCCCACAATACACTAACCCTTTCCCAAAGTCGACTCTTACGACACCCATGGGAAGAAAGGGGGAGGTGCCATTCTAACCCGGCACCACTCTGGGGACAAACGTCGGGTGTTAAAGAACACTACCACCATCTGTGTTCAAAGACTTGTGTGTTCGTCTGTCTCAAGGCCGCCAATCCGCAAAGCTGACCGTGGATTTATTATCGTGTTGACATGACATTGCCCAATAAGCGTTATGAATGACTAAGTGACAAGCTATGAAACAAAGCCGCGTGTGATGAAGATGATGATTAGCCTTCCCAGGATCAGAGGTCTAGCCCAATGCCGTAACCAGGGCGCTGTCAGTAGTGCCCAAGCACAGGGCGCAGAAATTACCAGACCAGTCTCTAGTTTTATTCCATGTTTTTGTCGTGAATTTTCACGGCAAAAATCGTGTCGCGCTCCGACACGACGTCGGTGCCCGGTGCAGCGGTCGTAAAATTTCACGACACGCGTCGTGGATTTTCACGACAAAAATCGTATCGTGCTCCGACACGACACCGCGTCGTTTTACGTCTACGGTGTCGTGTCGTGGACATGTGGCCAAGCCCTTAGTTAGTTCCTTTATTCCATAAAACAAAAAAAAAAAACAATAATACAACATTTCTTAGCTAAAATTAATACTAAAATAAACTTTGAATTACATTGAACTAAAAATGTTAATTACCAATAAAATATGTCTTTAGAAACGAGGAAAATCGCCCTGAAGCAAAATGTCCTATTAACTGTTTAAAGTATCCCATCATGTCCCATCGTTATCATCATCATCTCAGCCATAAGACGTCCAACGACTTTGGACTTTCATACATATCCTAGCGACCATATACAAGCGACCTGCTTCCAACGTCTTACGGCGACCTTCATACGGTCGCCAGTCCGTCTTGTAGGTGGACGTCCTACGAGCTTCGTCCGTGGTTTCCACTCGAGCACTTTTCGACCATCGGCCATCTGCTCTGCGTGCAATGTGTTGCCACTTCAACATACAATGACTATGCAATGATTACGTAGTGATAGTGCAGCTATTGAAACGACATCCACAACAATATTGACTTAGGGTCTTCCCACATTAGTCGACGCCTTTTCGGCAAAATGCGGGTAGAAAAAGCTTTATGTCAACGCAATAAGGGCGAACAAGACGTCAATCGGCTCGGCTCGTTCGACCGAGAATGGCCGAGCCAATTCACGTCTTGTTCGCCCTTATTGCGTTGACATAAAGCTTTTTCTACCCGAATTTTGCCGAAAAGGCGTCGACTGGTTTGGTGAGACCCTTACTCGCAAACGGAAGTGTTACTACCGAAACTCGAACTCGAATAAGGCCCTAAGGTCACAGAAGCTCTCACGTGGTTATCTAACGTTATGACCAATTAATGATTACACATCGGTACAACACTGCACTCGTAACTGTACGGTATGTTTGTATGATGCTAACACTTTCTCTAACGTTTGCTGGCCAAACGGCCTGATTCCCAACGTTGTTAATATAAATGATTACTTAAAAAGCTTGTTCCAAAATTCAATGATAATCTGGTAGTCATGAGCAAAGTTAGTTTCTGGAAAAAATAGGCATAATGTAGTAGGTGCATTGTTAATTTAGAATTGTGCGCGCCAAGAAGACTAGTTTTGGAACGCACACACACATCCTCACGCCCGTATTCCCAAGAGGAGTAGGCAGAGCACATGAATTCGAAAATCCAGTGCCACGTTTAGCAATTCCAGGGTAACCAGATGGTAAAACGTGATATTGCAGTGACACTAGTGACAGGTTGCTAGTTTGGAAGAGAGAGGGAAATGGGGTTGAATGAAAGGAATAAAATTTGGGGAATGTATGAATGAATTATTGTATGGTTGTGGTTTGTTGCCAGACTAGAATAAATAATCTTAACTATATACAATCACGCCTATGTTCCCAAATGGGTGACAACATCACGCTTTGTAGCCACTTCTAGGATAGTTTTAGGTTTGCAAAGATGGAAGAGGTAGAATAGTGACAGGTTGCTAGCCAGTCGCCTAAAGCATACCTAAACCTATTTCCTTAGTCGCCTCTTACGACGTCCACGGAAGGAATGGGGAGGTGTATTATTCAACACCACACGGCAAATAATACTAAACAGGCCGTAAAAAAGATAATGCTAACAAGAGTCTATAGATTGATGTCGAGCTAATAAGCCCAAAAAAACAAATGAGAATAATATATACATATGTACATTCAATTACGCCTGTGTTCCAAACCGGGGTACGCAGAGCACACAAAACGCTACATAGACAAAACGATGACTATTTCTTGTTTCTATTAGTGGCCACTTCTAGCATAATATTTGTTCGTTTTGAGGTGGCAGGTACAATAGTGACAGGTTGCTAGCCTGTCGCCTAAAGTATACCTTAAACTATGTCCTTAGGCGCCTCTTACGACATCCACAGAAGAAATGGAGAGGTGTTATCCTAATTCCGACACCACACGGGACATGAGGATAATATTGCCGTAATAATTACCGTGAGACTCACTTATATTGATATAAAACGAATGCACTCACGTCATTATGTCGAGGTTCGTTTGACATGTTTCGGGCCAAGTCATGAGCCATCGACAGTAGCTCTGCAGCTCGTGGCATCCGATGATAGCTCACTAATCACTAGACCCCGTTATCTTGTCGCAAAGATTTTGTTTTTCTGTACGTCTAGTGTGTTCATTTCGATGGTGCAGTCGTTAACGAATTCGTTTGCGAGTTATCGCAAAATTGTATGGAAAGCGAGACAGCGCCGCCAGCGGAACGTTTGCACAACTGCCACGGTCGACAAGTCGGCATACATTCCGCGACAACTCGCAAACCAATTCGTTAACGACTGCACCATCGAAATGAACTGAACACACTAGACATACTGTAAAGTATGAATACTTTTTGTCACTGATAATTTCCAAGAGGTGTCAGTGTCACTAAGTACTTTTTATTACAAGCCTATGGTGAACACTAATTAGGATTACTCATATTTTTTCCACAATAGAGACGATAAACTTTACGCAACTGTACATCGTCAGTGCAAATAAGGGATTTTCGTGATGTGAAACAAAACGTTTTCATTGAATTTCAGAATATACTTAAAATGAAAAATTATTTATACTCTACTGAAAAACAAAATCTCTGCGACAAGACAACGCGGTCTACTAATCACTAATCAGCCCGAAACATGTCGAACTAATCTCGCAATAAAGACGTGAGTGCATCGATATATTTCACTGTATAAGTGCTTTACTTCAAGACTAAATTATATTCTCGTTAAATATGCATCAAGCTCACGAAATTACAGTATTAATACCTAACAATAAGTAGGAAACATCGCCAAAGACGATTCGCTAATCATTTCCAACAATGGTGCATAGACAATTGTTTTATTGGCAGAACGGACGATTTCCTTTGCCTAATTCTGTGAAAAATTATATTACACGCTTATGATATGGTTCTGAATTAAAATGTTATAAAAAGTATTTTTGAAGGTGATTTTTGTGATCCTTCTGGTGAAATAACCCAACTACTTTGCAACTTAGTACGAATAAATCAATACTTATGTACATACATACATACAAACACGCATAATATGTCCCCAAACGGGGTAGGCAGAGTACACTAAACGTGACATAGACAAAACCTAGATTGTGACTATTTCACGCTTCGCAGCCACTTCTAGCATAATTTTAGGTTTAAAAATATTGGTAGTGTGATAGTGACAGGTTGCTAGCATGTCACTTAAAGCTTCTTTAAACTTCTTTAATCGTCACTTACGACATCGACGAATGAAATGGAGATGTTATATTTTAACCCCAACAGCGTTCAGGTAAAAGTAATAGTGTTAGTTAAACAATAATCCAATCAAATTAAGGGGACGAGTAATTATACTATGTAGAAACAAATCGATTGGAACAGTCGGTCGTGTCTGTTGTTTCACTATCGTTGCAATATTCGTCACACGAAATATTATCAGGAATTGCACGGAACAAAATGCAACGACGCTCGGACCAACACTTACGCCACTACCTGGACAAAGATTTCCGGGACATGTTGTACCCTCTTAACCTGGTGCAGTGTCTATTCTTTCAGCCAAGATACAGAATACACCGCGGCTTTATTACACGTAATGGCGTCCGTGGTCATGTCATGACTGTGAGTGGCACTTTGCTTGTCATTTCCTTTAACTTATATCAGCAACTAAATCTGTAATCTGAAGAATTTGTTGAGCTTACAGGAACCCAACTTGCTAGAAATGTGATTAATCTCGCGTTTCTTACAACATCTAACTTGGTCGTGTCAATCATCAATGTAAAAGGTAAAACGAACAATGTGGCCTTGATTAGCAAAATCAATGAAGCTTCGAAAGCATTAGGCTTCAAGCAGTTTAAAGTATTTCAGAGACATACCTGGATTTACATGGCAGTGGTATACGGTACTTTCGTTTTTATAATCGCTATTAATCTTTTCTTTGGTTTAACCCATGATCTATGTATTTACTTGTGCGTTTTCATCTGTGCATTTTACTGTGATGTAAACATATTATTTGCCACACGGATGATTACATTTTTGCGACATTTGATGAAATTGTGGAATGAAAAGATGAACAGCAACAATTGCAATGAGATCCCGGCACGGGGTGAAAAACTTCTACAAGCTTACACGGACATTAGCGAAGCTTTTAAAATTTGTGAAGCTTTATTCCAATTTCCGGTGAGTGACTGTTCTAATTTACCGTTTTTTACGTTTTGTAAACGGTTTTATGTGCATCCAAGTCATAATGTGCCTATTGGATACTGTGATAATTAGGCTTAGGACTTTTGGATGCTCGCCGTGGTTCTAGAATCCATGGAGTCGCCATTATGTTAAAATTCTAATAAGATTTTTTCGAAGTCTAAAAAATAGTCTAGTAAACAATTAATACTTGGCAGTAGTCTGTCACAATCACAACAGCAGTACCTATTAAAGAAGATGCATATTGATTAAGTAAATCATACTCGTATAATTATAATATTTTTATCGCGTCACCTGTAAACTGTAACTTGTGTAGAGTTATTATAAAATTAACTAATTACTGATAGGTATATCCACATAAATCATGACATTTATTTTTTTACACTTTGATTTGACAGCTAAAAAATATTTAAGATAATGGCGACTCCATGGATTCTAGAACCACGGCGAGCATCCAAAATTCCTAAGCCTAGTGATAATCACAGTTTAAACAGTGTGATTTAATTTGAGTTTCGGATATTTAAAAACATGATGATTAAAAAAAATATTTTTTTTTTCCATTTGAATACGAGAGATGATCCTGGTTGACGATGCAAACCTGTGATGCCGATGCACAGTAAAATTAAGTAAAATTAAATTTAATTAAAATTGTTCCGAGGAATTCCGTGTCGTAATTTTACTGTTTTTTATGCGTCGTTTATATAAGGGGGCGTCCATAAATTACGTGAAGTGTTTTAGGGGGGGAGGGGGTCGAGTCAAATCTCATCTAATCTCACGTTGGGGGGAGGGGGGGTCACGGCAAATATCACGCAATTTTTTTCTTGTTTGAAACAAAAAAAACTACTATTTTTGTCCGTTTAATCCAGATGCCTATAAAACCGAAGTGAGGATGTGGATGGCGCTTTACATTTGAAACTTCATGAGTGTATCCGAACGAAGAAAAATTTAAGTTTTTTGACGTGACAACGTCTTAAATTAGGTTGCGGCTGGGAGTCACTTATGAAAAAGTGTAACGCTCGGTAACGTTACGATGACGTCACCGAACGAGAGAGAGGCCCGCAGTGTTAAGGAGGTGGCGCTTCGATAGTGCGAAGCCTCTATGGTATCATGTGAGACGTCAAACGCAGACATGGACAGCTGTCACGATTGGGAGTTGACGTGACAACGTCTTAAATCAATAAATATTCTACCGAGAAAAAGACGTTGTCACGTAAAATCTTCGCCCGTAAAACCGACTTTACAGGCAACCATTTTTTTTAAGTAACGTCATTCATTTTATTTTTTCTTCCAATTAAATATGTTTTTTCTTTTTACAATAACAATCCAACGCGTTTACGTAACGAAACCAAATTTTGAAAAATCTCACGTGAGATTTGGGGGTGGGTGAGGGGGTTTAATAAAATCTCACGACATCTCACTAGGGGGGTTGGGAGAGTCAGAAAATTGAAAAAAACACCTCACGTAATTTTTGGACGCCCCCTTATGTTATATTTGAATATTAAAAAGTATATAAAAAAGGTGGCTGGAAAGTGACTTTAAATATTTTAACCAGTGGTCGTGTATACGAGCCTGAAAACCCCTGAGAAGTTTTTCCCGAAATCTTCATGTGAAAAAGGTTACGATAATCAACCGCCTAGCATCGCGAAATCGCGATGAAGAATCAGCGGTACAAAATGCGCCTCGAGATCAGAATTTGCACTACTATCGCCGTCGGATCCGGGTGTGCATCATCATCAGCCTATATACGTCCCACTGCAGGGCACAGGCCTCCTCTCAGTATGAGAGGGCTTGGGCTATAGTTCCCACGCGGGCCCAGTGCGGATTGGGAACTTCACACACAACGTTGAATTATTTCATCGCTGTGTGTAGATTTCCTCACGATGTTTTCCTTCACCGAATAGCTCGTGATAAATATCAAATTCGATATCGCACATAAATTCCGAAAAATTCAGAGGTGGGCTCGGTTTGAACCCACGACCCTCTGCTTGAGAGGCCACAGGTCGAACCGCTGGGCTACCACGGCCGTACGGCGGGTGTGCATGCTAGCGCTATATTATACCCACTTTATACGCAGAACTTGCAGGGCCCTATAAAGTAGGCGTCACAAAGAGCTTAAAAGAGATGAAACGTGTCTTTAACAAGGTCAGTAATAAAAAAAAACTAAAAATATTTTGCAGGGGTTTTCAGATACCCGACCACTGGTTAAAATATTTTTGGTCAATTTCCGACCATGTACAGTCGAGTTCATTAATATATGAGCAAAACTGAGGGTTATGACATTGACAATAAGGTGCAAAACTTTACATTTTTGGCATTTGTCTGCTCATATATCGTCGTATCCTACGAATATGGGCGTAATTACCTTTAATGCCTTTTTCCTCTTCTTTGATAATCGAATTCTAATCTTAAAAATATAACAAAGTCATTTAATTTCGAAAAGTTATTCAAGTTTTTCAAATGAGCCATAATTGCAGTAACTCTATTTCTTCCGTCGAATAACGCCACTATAGCCGTAAAGAAGCTGTTTTCGCGGAGAAGTGAAGCGCGTGGAGTCTGCGGGAGGGGAAACCGCCGGACGCGTTCGCCATTATGCCCTTTTACATGCGGAGCGTTTGCGCATGTACTGGCCTAGGACGGTGTCGTTATAACCTTTACGCCCCTTTTCCATGGAGATAACGTGTTTACGACACCATTTTTTAAGGCATTAACTAGTTTACGCCTTTTTTCCTCGTGAAAAAAAAAATTAAACTATCGTAGTCAAAAGAATTAAGTGACATATTTTACATAAATTACATAAAAAATTAAAAAAATATTTAACCATAAAAATTGTATGGAGTCAAGTATTCTTACTTTTTAATTTTAGATTACTAGGTTTTACGCTGATTTTTTTAAACAGTTTAAAGCGTCTCCTGTAAAATCAACCTTATGTAGTTACGCCCCTTTTCGTAGGATACGACGATATTTATGAACTCGACTGTACATGACGAGATAGAAATAGTACAATTTTTTTGTAGATTTTCATGCTGACGGTTGAGGTGTTTCTTCACAGTCTACTTCGTATTTCATTTTTCCTAGACATTAACAGAGACACATATTCCTTAGGGAACAAAATTAACGTAAGTTGTATTCGTTAAGCACAAAGAATTAGTTTTTAACCCCCTTTAGTTTTTAAAAACGACGGGGTGTTATAAGTTTGACGTGTCTCTCTCTCTCTCTCTCTCTCTCTCTCTCTCTCTCTCTCTCTCTCTGTGTGTGTGTGTGTGTGTGTGTGTGTAAATGTGTACGTGTCTGTCCGTGGCATCGTAGCTCCCAAACGGATGATCCGATTTTAATGCGTTTTTTTTGTTCGAAAGCTAACTATATCCGTCGAGAGTGTTCTTAGCTATATTAGGTGGAAATCGGTTAAGGCCTTCAAGGTCATCAGGTCCTTTTTTATGTGTGATAAGAATTTTACACATTCAGTAAAGCCATCGAGTTGGGGCTCGTCGGGGTTTTTTTAATTTTTAATTAATGTTGGTTATTAATAAGCGAAATCAAATAGAAAGTAGATAATTATTTTTTTAGGATTCCGTACTTCTGAAATAAGAATCCCTTATACTTATACGGTCATTAATAATTAGTAGTAATGACTCATTACGTTTTGCACCTGTGTCCGTCTGTCGGCTGCATCAGCTGCATGCTGTCAATTGTCATTTTCCAATTGATACTTAACCTTAGCTCTGTGGTTCTTCGAATCTGTAAAAAAATCAATCAAAATCGTGAGCGTTTATTTTGCATTTTCCATACATGAGCAAAAGTACCACAAATCTACAGGGTGAGCATGAAATTGGGCATGAATGAACCTATGTCGTATCGTCGTGGTATGATTGTTTTTCATTAAATTGTATTTATTGCAAAAAAAACAGCCGAATTGAATACCTCCTTTTTTGAAGTCGGTTAATAAAAAGAAAGAAAGAAGAAATAATGGTATTTTTGTGATATTGCGTGTGCACAGGCATTTTTGAACTACAGGCTAGGTTTTTTTAATAAGCAAATACATAATTACACGAATACTCGGCGCTGCACTAGGTACAGTCGCGAACTGGGATTGTTGAGCCACTTGCCACCGTTCGCAATTTAGACGTGTAATCAATGACCGATGTGACCGACTAGATGTTAGCTATTGGATTAGTATTACACGGCCAAGTTACAAACATAGCTAAGTGGCTCAACAATCCCGGTTGGCGACTGTACACTAGGATGCAAAATTGCATGGATAGCTTAGAGGCGGCAATCGTTTGGCGTCAGAAGCCGTGTTTCGATAACCATCACTATCGCACGGCGTAAACAGCTTCAAACCACTTTCATTTGGACTTGTCCATGCAATTTTGCATCCCGCTGTACATGCCCTGCTCAATGGCCATAATGATGTCAAAGTGATGGCATGTTAAATTGGAATGAAGAAAAATCCTTTTAGTTTGTATCAAAACTATGTCGTTTTGCCAAGGAGTGCCCAAACCATTATAGAAGTACAGAATATAGCGCTCCGACGTTTTCTTAATTAAAGTAAGTAAGTAAAAAACTCTTTATTGTACAAACAGATTAAGAAAAAATAGGTCGCAAATAAAAATTACAGAGTACAAAGGCGAACTTATCCCAAAAGGGATCTCTGCCAGCCAACATTTAGGGAGCAGCAGTCTATTTAGGTAACGACAAATACGAAATGTAATTATTAATGGATGACTTTGGTTAAGCAAATAGGGTTGATTTTCCAATAGGTTTTGCAGGCACGTCCTTAATGTATTTTCAGGGAAATGTTATCTTGTTGGCATCAATCTGGTTGTGCAAAAACTTTGCGCAGTTGATCTGCGTTTGCGTTTGCGCAGCGTGCCAGCAGTTCTACGACGCCGCGGGAGACGTGGCCACTGCGAGTGCTGTTATACTCTCCAAAGAAGATTGTTTTAGTAAGCATTTATTCAATGTCATAATAAATCCGGGTGAGTAGATACATATTGTCGTGTTGATAGGGTGACCGCACGTGACATAGAACCAGTAATGGACAATGACTCTTATTTACTACCCACTAAGGAAAAGTCATTTGTTTTACAACAATCAATTCACAACTCTATGGTCTTTAAATTTAATTATGAATGAAGTGTCCATCACTGGTGCTTGTCAGCTTAAACCGTCCATAACTGGTGCCGTCACCCTAGTTTATTTTTATTTTAACACTGTTACAACCTTAACTTTGTTTTTGATGTGACGTATTTTAGTTTTATCACTTTCTAAATGTAGTTAGAGTGAGATGGGTTTGGTGCAACCGTATCTACACTTGGTAGCAAAGAAATCGAGCCACCCCTGCAATTTTTACGGCAATGCTAATTGTACAAAGGTCTTAAGTGTTATCATGACAATTCGAATGCCATATGATAGGTAATTTTATAAAATTCAAACTTTAGAACCAAAGTAAAGAATACAATTAAAAGGGTATAATTAATGAGTTTTATAAAAATTAAAACAAATTATCGGTTTTTACTACCGTGTAATGCATCCTCTAGCCGATCGGCATGCATGCATGCGACTTTTCATTGATCGTGCGAGTTTATGATGAAAGTCTTGTAGCATGCCTGCCCATTCTTCCTCGATCACTGTCTTAAGCTGTTGCAGGGTCTCAGGCGCAGGATTATTAGCTCGAATTTGCCTCTTGAGCTAGTCCCAGACGTGGTCTATTGATTTCAAGTCCGGGCTCCGTGCTGGCCAATCCATGACAGAGATATTAACCTCTCTTGGGTACTACTGAGTGATCGGAGTTGTGTGAAGTCTGGCGTTATCTTGCATTAGTATGAAGTTCTCGCTGATGTAGCCAGCAAACGGGACAACGTATTCAGCGAGGACCTCTTCAATGTACCGATGAGCTGTCAATCTTCCCGAATTTGGCCCGGCACTAGGCCCAGTGACGAACACAACTTCTGTCTTTCCTTCTATGGAAATGCCGGCCTAGACCGTACGTGAACCACCTCCATATGCGGCTCGTTCTTCGATGCAGCATTGCGAAAATTGCTCTCCAGGCCTTCGCTAGACCCTCTCCCTATCGTCGTTTCCAAAAAAACCAATCCTGCACTCGTCAGAAAAAAGGATAGGCTTCCATTGCTTAAGTGTTAAATTGTCATGTTCCTGAGCCTTTGCTAGTTGTATTTGACGGTGGCCCGGGGTGAGTTTGGGGCTATTCGCAACTTTGTGTGAAGTTAAATTCTTCTCTATAAGTCGCCTTCTAACATTCCACTGGCTAATTGACACATTTCGGGTCTCTCGAAGCTTCTGCTGAAGCTGAAATTGCATTGAGTCGTCGATTTCGTAGCGAGTTGACAACAATGAAGCGGTTATCTTGCTCCAAAATGAAGCGTACCCGGCCAGCTCCAGGTCTTCTGGAGAAAGTACCGGTCGCACGGAATCCCTGGACCACCCGTTGAACTGACGATCGCGTCAGGTGCAGTTGTCAAGCCACTTCACGTTGGCCCAATCCTGTTTGTAACAAAGCAACTGCTTGGGCTGCTTCAGATGGGGTAATATGCATGTTTTTTTTTATAGTCGAGTTGCGGGTATTTTAGTAACTAAACGTGTCTGAACAATGAAGATTTATCCGTCGCGTACTCGCTGGTACGCACGCACGAGTCGGCTAGCAGACGCCCTTAGATGAGAACTAGGAATAAATATGCAGTTATAATAAGGTGGTTTCATTTTTTTTGTAGCGGACTTGCGCCGCGTGTGTAAGAACGTGCGCCGCGTGAACGCGTGCGCACGCGGGCTGCGCGCGGGCGGCGCGCTCGCGGTGGATGCGGCGCTGCCGCTGCGGCTGCTGGCGCTGCTCACCGCCTACACCGCCGTGCTGCTGCAGTTCGCTTTGCTATAATGCGGGCCGCTGCTTTGGCTCGGGGCGCGGGCTGCGCGCGGGCG
>BHDV01065322.1:45451-70391 GCA_005406045.1 Adoxophyes honmai | reverse complement strand
GATTGATAGTATCAGGTCAGATTTCGGTCAGGTTAGGTACGACGACGAGCGAAGCGAGGAGGAGTGTTTGGTAGAACCGTGACCCTACGGCACGCGAGCCGAGCGAGCGTAGCGAGCGTGTCGCGGCAGCGGCCGGCGAAGCGTTATAACGAGCTAGCGGAACGCCAGAGCCATCGAGATTGATAGTATCAGGTCAGATTTCGGTCAGTTTAGGTACGATGACGAGCGAAGCGAGGAGGAGTGTTAGGTAGAACCGTGACCCTACGGCACGCGAGCCGAGCGAGCGTAGCGAGCGTGCCGCGGCAGCGGCCGGCGAAGCGCTATAACGAGCTAGCGGTACGCCAGAGCCACCGAGATTGTTAGTAAGTATAAGGGTGCAGAATATTACAATTATACAGGGTGGCCCATAAGTCCTTTGAAAAGTAAAATATGAATAAAACAAAAACGATGCGCGTGAGCGGTACAGGGTAAGTGGGGGGAGTAACATCGGTTTCTGGGAAGTTTTTCGCGATAGATCGTTTCACCGGAGCGGGCCGTGCGTTTTGTGTGCACGAGTTTTATCAAAACAATAATTCGGCAACCGTTGCGCGACGTATTTTTTTGAGAATACAAATTATACAAAGGTTTACACAACTTTAAAGAAACTCCAACTATTCAAACGATTAAGAACTGGGTTGTTATGATCGAGGAGACCGGTTGGATGTTAGATAAACCGCGGTCAGGTCGCCCAAGGAAATCACGTACGGAAGAAAACATCGACAGTCGCAGTCAGTCTATTCGTGAAAATCCTACACAGTCAACTCGTAAGCGTTCCATGTGCATTAAATGTACCCAAAACATCGTTACAACGGATTTTAAAGAACTATTTACTCATGCACCCCTACGAAATTCATTTGGTACAAGAATTAAAAGATATTGACGCTATTCAGAGAGAAAATTTTGCTAATGAAATGTTGAATCGGTTTATTTTGTTCAATAGCATAATGTTCTCTAATGAGGCTCACTTCCATCTTAACGGACATGTTAGTAAACAAAATTTAAGCAATTTATCAATGCAAAACGTAAGCATCAGAAGCACTTACATAGTTCTAAAGTGATGGTTTGGGCCGCTATGTCAGCCCGTGGCGTCATAGGGCGTTACTTCTTCGAGGACGGCAGAGGGCGCATTCAGAAGTGACGTGCCACGCAGTCATCGGCAATTTTAAACGTCGTTTGCAAGAGTGCCGTTATCGTAACGGTGTACATTTAGAAGACGTTATTTTTTTTTAATGATTCCCCTTTATTAAGCTTTATTTTTAAATAAAAATATTGTTTATAATGTTACTAGTTTTATTTTAATATTTTTTTTTCATATCTAAGGACTTTTGGGCCACCCGGTACTACCTTTGCATTCTGTTTTAGGAATACCCGCAATTGAAGCAAATGAAGGAGTGTTTGAATGCTTAGGTTTATAGATGAATAGGTTTAATAAAATGTAGGTTTAGTAAAAGGTAGGTTATATAATACTTAGGGCTAGTAAGTATTCGGTATTGAGAAAATAGGTATTATGAAAATTCGGGCTCCTGAAATTCGGGTTATTAATTAATTAGGTTTAATGAAAATTCGGGCTAGTGATTTTCGGGTTACTGAAATTAGGGCAAATGAAATTCGGGCTAAAATATTTCGGGCTAACGGAGGGGAACCAGTGTCCAGCACAGGGACGTTTACCTAAATGTGTGCGTTGCTAAAGCGCACTTGGTATATACCTTCTTAGATTTCTGTACATACATACAATACAATCACGTCTGTGTCCCCAAATGGGGTAGGCAGAGCACACAAAACATGATATAAACAAAACAATGACTATTCCACGCCTCGCAACCATTTCTAGCATAATTTGGAGCTTAAAAAAAGATAGATGGGAGAGGTATTATAGTGAGAGGTTGCTAGCCTATCGCCAAAGCATATCTAACCCTATTTCCTCAGTCTACTATTTCACGTTTAGTGGCCACTTGTAGCATAATATTTATTAGGTTTTGGCAGGTACATTAGTGACAGGTTGCTAGCCTGTCGCCTAATATATACTTTAACCTATGTCCTTAGTCGCTTACGACATCCACGGAAGAAATGGAGAGGTGCTATTCTATGCCAACACCACACATATTTCTGTACCTTTCTATTAAGATAAGCTTACACCTCGTAGCTTTGAAAATGTCACAATATTACGAGTAGGTTTTATATACACAGAATTACATCAGCGTTTTACCATATCGCGTACAGTTGCTAAGCGATTTAATAGCGTGTAAAATTCCTATTTGTATTTTTACTGCCGTGTGGTGTGGGGTTTAGAATAATACCTCTCCCTTTCTTCCGTGGGTGTCGTAAGAGGTGACTAGGGAATCTAGGGATATAGGTTAGGGTAAATTTTAGGCGACGTGCGACAGGTTAGCAACCTGTCACTATTATACCTTTTCCATCTTTTTTTTAAACCTAAAATCTGGCTGTTAAGTGGTGTTTACTACATTATTATTGGTCCTTCTTAAGAGGGCGCACACATTTTTTACGAACGTAATATAAGATCAGGTGGGGGAAGAGAAATTCAGGGGCAGGGCAGGGGTAAGAGGCACCACAGACCATAACTCGTCGAGTTATGAGTGATTATAGTCTGTAGAGCCCTCTTATCCCTGCGTTTCTCTTCCCCCACCTGACCTTAGTGGTTTTGGACCAATGTTTAAAAAATCGTGAAATGTAAATTAACTCATATTTAGCCATGAAAAAATATGGTTAGACTAAACATATTCTGTAAATTTACAATAAAATTGTTTCATTTGTAATTACATTAAAATCAATGAGAAAAAAAATAAAGTAATGGTTCAACTTTCAAATTATGTAAAATGATATTTGAATAATAAAAACCAATAATTTGATTCATGTTAATCCGTTAATCCCCAGTAGACTATATTGTCTATCAGATAATAACAAGTTTATATCGTTTATGGTAAATTTTAATGGCAAATTTTCAAGTGAAAGACAGCTCTGACGCGTATTTTTGTGAAAACCCTTCAACAAATTGGCTAAGTAAAAGAAATCTGTGTTGCTAATAAAATATTTTTTTCCGTTAATCCCTAGAAAAAGAGTTTATTTATATGTTACAGTAGTTTTTCTTTAAAAACTTAAGGATTTATAGCTTTCTAAAGCATTGGAAAAACATCAAAATCACCGAATTTTGTGTGCACGCTCTTAACTTAAAATCCGAAAAAAATCCTCTGGTTTGAGTCATCTTGTATGAAAAAAAAAAAATCGGTTGTCTGTAAAATCGGCTTACGGACAATGGTTGAACGTGACAACGTCATAAGAAAAAACTGATGGAATGGTTCCATTTTTGAAAAGAAAATTTTTGATTTTATTTTGAATGAATTACTACATTCAATATTATAATAACATTAACATATTTTATAGCATGCATTAATAAAAAATACAAAAAAGAACTCTTTCGAATCGGATTTGAAACTGTGACCTATTCCTCTATAGTCCACCGCTCTACCAACTGAGCTATCGAAGGTTGTGAATTGGAGTTGAAATTCTGATAAACTTTCTGCAACGTAATTGGGACGCCTCAGATCGATCGAGGTAACGCCGCATACGTCATGTTTTTTCGTACGTGCATCCGGTTTCATCGAATTATAAGACGTTGTCACTGTCACGTCAAAAATATATTAAGAAAAAAAGCTTTTACTCAATACTTCGTTGCTACTAATCACTAGGTTATTGATAAACTAACGACGTATTGTAGAGGCTAGATGGTTGTCGAAGGTCGATCTGCAAAAAAACAGGAATATTTTCAGGTTTTGTTAACTTTTTACTTGAAATCCGAGAAAAAACTTCAGTTTCAGACGCGTATAACCCGACCACTAGTTTTTTTTAACAATCGAATATAAAATATGCCACCTTGTATAATGTTACTTATATAAAAGGATTAAAAGCTAATATGAGTAGAAGTTAGAAACCTGAAATTTTGCGCTTGGGTTATTTTTATACCATTGGAGAAAGGATTTTTTTAATTCCCCCCAAACGAGGTAAAACAGGGACGTAAATTTAGTATGAAACTTTGCCGTTATTGAAGTAAATCGAATGAAATTCAATACGTTCGTTATTCATTGAAAGCCATGAAAAAAACGTGTGAAATATTTTTTCGAAAATCAGCTTTTAAGGGAGTAAAATATGGACGCGGAGTGAATATTCCCAAATCGCCTGTAATTCAACATTTAGGCGCGGACGGAGTCGCGGGCGAGAGCTAGTAAAATACATACATACAACCACGGATACATTAGGGGACAAATGTGCCGCGACACGTGTCGCGCGACATGTTGAGCGATGTAGCGCCACGTCGCCGGGCTTTGCTCGACATGTCGCGCGACTTATATCCGCGTGTTGGCTTGTCGGCTTTAGGTTTGCAAAGATGGAAGATGTAGAATAGTGACAGTATGCTAGCCTGTCGCCTAAATTATATCTAAACCTATTTCAGTCGCCTCTTACGACATCCACGGAAGAAACGGAGTGGTGTTGTTCTATCCCGAACACTATAGGTACTGTAATAATATACGTATCAAAAATATCAAAATAATCCACATACAACTAGTCCGTAGTGACGTTATGACATTTAATTGTTTCCAAATTTCTATGACTGCTCTCTCATGATAACTATCTAGTGAGAGGCGTAAGAAAGTACACTTTATTATGAAACGTCATTGTTACAAACGGGACGCTAAATATAATAGAAGAATCATATTATGCAAGGATCTAGTGGGTGTTATAGTTCAATGAATAGAGCAGGTGCTGCCTCCATTAGCATAGACTTTATAGTAGAGGATCCCGCCATACGATCTTCACCGAGCTGGTTAAGAGGATAGGAGTCGCCCCGCTTCAAACCACCTTCTCCATACAAACGTAGTCCCCTGTTTTCTCCGTGAATAATGACATTAGAGCAAAAATTTTTTTTACGTTATATTTGTATCTGTTTTGGCTATGCCCCTACGTTTTGCTTTTATTGATTTTCTAAAAAAAATAAAAAAATAAAATAAATAAAAATAAAAATCGATAAAATCAAAACGTAGGGGCATAGCCAAAACAGATACAAATATAACGTAAAAAAATTTTTTGCTCCAATGTCATTATTCACGGAGAAAACAGGGGAATACGTTTGTATGGAGAAGCGGTTTGAAGCGGGGCGACTCCTATCCTCTTAATGGATCAAATTCATTTTTTATATAATTTACATCAAAGAATATATTGCATATGGGTTGCCTAGCAAATTTCAGTCCAGGTAAAAAAAAAGGTTTTTTCTATATTTCACCAGTTTGGTTAGTGGATAAAATTTTTACTTTCGATTGGTATAAAAATGCAGTCCGTAGTAGGTATATGCAAAAGTTAGGTTGCCTATTTTTTTCCTGTAGCTGTAGTAGATATGTGCAAATTACTAGAATCGATTTACCTGTTCATACCTGGCAACCCAAGGGTCACTTTTTCTTATACTATGGGCTATCCATAAGCCAAATTGGTGAAATATAGAAAAAAAAAAATTATATCCTGGACTGAAATTTGCTAGGCAACCCATATGCAATATATTCTTTGATATATTAAATTACATAAAAAATGTGTTTGATCCATTAACCAGCTCGGTGAAGGTCGTTGTATGGCGGGATCTTAGGCTATTACTATATTGATTGCGTGTCAATCAACTGTACCTACATGTACACTTAGTTTACTGTACGGAAGTATTATTAAGTGAATACTTGAAACATAAAACTACTTGAAGTACATAAAATTACTGATCAGATTTTAGTCTTTGTTGTCATAGCGGCAACAGAAATACATCATCTACGAAATTGCAATTGCTTAGCTTTTACGGTTATTGAGAATATACAGTGTGTATTTTTGATATTACCTCAAATTTTAACCAGACGGTGGCGTTAGTGATACGATCTGATATTGCAGGAAAAAAACTCTTAACTCCATTTTTTTATTTTTCTTATAAAATAATTCAGCACGCAATGTATTGCTACTAACTACTTTGCCTTGATGGCGTGACGTCACAACTGTCACAACTTGTAATTTTTTCTCGCAGTTGTTCAACAGTCGTTCGGGGTTGGGAATAAACTTCGTTTTTTACCGCTCCCCATAAGTAGAATTCCAGAAGCGTGAGGTCTGGTGAACGAGCTGGCCAACGACGGGGGTCAAACCATCCCATCCATCGGTCTTGGAACATAGCGTTCAATGCATTACGGACGCGAACTGATGAGGAGCTCATTCATTTACAACCACGTCTGCTGCACGTTCAGTTTCCGGTAATGCGTTAACATAATCTGCTAAAGTGCCATTAATCAGCTCGAGAAATTTATAGCCGTTAAAATTTTCGTCATTGAAAACTGGCCCGATGATATGATGCGATCTCCGTGGATTGCCGCCCATACACTCACTGACCAGCGGTACTGATGGCCTGTTTAGTTCAAAACGTGAGGGTTTAGTGGGTATTCCGCTGATTCCATACACCGTTCCTTGAAAAGGTACTTTCGTCAGTCCAGATAATCCGCGAAAAAAATTCGCGGTTATTTATGCTGCACACCGATTTACGAGACAGTCTACGTCAAAACAAATCATTTTTCTTTCAATTGTATTTTTTTAATGTCATCATTCTCATACCAGCCAGTAAACAGACTACCTGAGTTTGCTGAAATTAATTATCATAAGGTTGGTAGTTTGTATTTTACCTTAAAATCAACTGTGAATAAAATTAATACTCCTCGAACAAACTATTTAAGTATTCAATTAGGTAGCGATTTCTGTGGTAGGTTTATGGTTGAAGTGTGTCATTGACGTTATCTTGTCAATGACTTGTAATGTTTACTATCTTCCTTAAAGTGCTTAATAAATTAAAATAATAATAGTAATTCAATAGTAGAATCATAGGTTTTATATCAATTTCAGAAGAATTCAAAGGACGTGGTAGTATGCAATTAAAATGTATGTGACTTGTTCGGTGCAAGACATTTGTTTGAAACTAAAATGGTTAGTAAGTATTGTTTTGTAACAAGAATTCCTTGCCTTTATTTGACTTATTAATTTAACATAAATGAAATGTTTAGAGGCCATAATGCCTCGGTTTTGGCTGCCAAGTAGTTAGTCTCATATGCAGGAAATACGTACCTAACGATAATTAGCTACACAATAACATTAGATCCCTTTCTTCTTTCTGTCAAATAAGTGTACGCAATACATTGCTGCTTGATAAATTTTACTTACTTTACTGGTTAGGACTAACTTAAAATTATCTTGCGATATCGGTTAATTGTACTTAAACCTACGTTAAATTACGGTTTGAGGTAATATTAAAAATACACACTGTAGTTAGGTAATATAATAGGTTGTAATCACAGACTTATACCGAAATAGATACCGCGAGTTCCTGCCTTTGTATGAAAACCAAGCACTTTTTCTCTACCTACTGTAACGTCACATGAGCGCTTTAGTGATGGGAACTGACAGTCCGAGTGAAACCCATTCAAAGATGATGCCGCCTTATTCAAGCTATCCTGTCTCCTGTATCTGTATCCTGTAACCTAATCGAAGTGGTATTTATAAAAACTAAATGAAATCGCTTCAAAAGAAGAGCATTGCTCCTTTTTGGCTCCATTTTGTCACGCAAAGTACATACACTTGAGTCATCTATTTCGATATAAATCTGTAGTAGTAATTATTTATTTTGTATTTTTTTTTGTTTTGAAAAAAAAAGACTTTCTGCCAAGTTTCTTGCGGCGCATACTTCTTTGCAATGATGGTCTTTCCAAAGCGCTGGTGGAAGTGGTAGAATAAAAAATGACGTGTAAAAGTGCTCTTAGGAGCTCTTGCATAAATAAAGTTAAGAACTGTGAATTTGAATTTTGACATACATATAATCACGCCTATAATCCCAAATGGGGTAGGCAGAGCGCACGAAAAGTGAAATAGACATAACCATGATTATGACTATTTCACGCTTCGCAGCCACTTCTAGCATCATTTTGGGTTTGAAAACAGACGTAAGAGGTAGTATAATAGTGACAGGTTGCTAGCATGTCGCCTAAAGAATACCTTAACCCATTTCCTTAGTCGCCTCTTACGACATCCACGGAAGAAATGGAGAGGTGCTATTCTAGACCCGACACCACACGGGCAATTTTGAATTTTGAGTAATATGGTGAAGAAGTTTGTAAACTAAATAGACTATAGTCTAATAGCCTCTCGCCAGACAGGTCATCAATATACGATCCACAACGGAAAGTATGGATGGCTTACATTCTCGGAAAGGCATTTAAAGCTCACCGAAGCGCAGCACTAACAAATATATGTAGATTACAAGTTAAACTGTAATTTAGTTCTAAACTAATTACAAATGAACGTTGATTGCGAGCCGTTTGGCACTAACCCGTATATTATATGCATTTTTATTAAATGTTAGCTTCCTCACCACTTTAAAAAGTAGCGGGTTATGTACCTAATGATTACTCTGTTCCTAAAAACTCAATTATTTTGTTTGAAGTCTAGCGCTTTGGTTTGCAATCATACCTGACCTCATTCCTTCCGTAAGGAGTTACTAAAGATACATACATACATATTCTCACGCCTGTATTCCCAAGAGGGGTAGGCAGAGCACATGAATTCAAAAAACCAGTGCCACGTTTAGCAATTTATTTAGTTTACCCCGTGTGGTGCCGGGTTAGAATAGCACCTCCTCCTTTCTTCCCGTGGGTGTCGTAAGAGTCGACTCTGGGAAAGGGTTGGTGTATTGTGGGCGATGGGCTAGCAACCTGTCACCACAATATCACGTTTGACCATCTGGTTACCCTCAATTTGCTGAAAGTGGCACTGGATTTTTGAATTCATGTGCTCTGCCTACCCCTCATGGGAATACAGGCGTGAGAATATGTATGTATGTATGTATTTACGTTTAGCAATTCCAATGTAACCAGATGGTTAAACATGATATTGTAGTGACAGGTTGTTCCCATCGCCCACAATACACCGACCCTTTCCCAGAGTCGACTCTTACGACACCCACGGGAAGAAAGGGGAAGGTGCTATTCTGACCCGGCACCACATCTGTCAATTTAGTATCTGAGTGTAAAAAATAGACTATAAGTTCCACTAACTAAATTGAGGGTGAAAATAACGAGCGTTTAAAACACTAATTAAGGAATCGTATTGTTATCAGGATTGCTATGACATTTACAATACTTACTAGCAGTTTCGTTTTAATAACTATTACAAAACATGTCAATAGTGAGAAATCAACAATGACTGTCATTTTGGCGCATGCGACTCGCGTTGTTAGAGGTGCGCTAACAAAGTACTTTCAGTTCCCCGTCTAGGTTATTAGCGCAATCATACGGATATGGAAATGTCAAAATTCATTCAAAGGAATGTATTTCGCAACTACGATTGCGTACAAAAAAATCTTTCATCCAAATCCATACAAAGAAAGAAACACAAGTACCTAATACATTTTTAGAGTTTAAAACGCAGACAAAACTAGGTCTATTTAACACTTTGTAACCACTTCTAACGTTACTTTGGGTTTTGAAAACAGATGGAAGAGGTAGTATATTTGTATTAGTGACAGGTTGCTAGCCTGTCGCCTAAAGAATACCTAAATATATTTCCATACTCGCCTCTAACGACAGCCACGGAAGAAATGGAGATGTCCTGCCAGCTCAAAACCCAAGAAAAAATATGCTAGAAGTGCCCACAGAACGTGAAATAGTCATGGTTTTGTCTATGTAGCGATTCATGGGCTCTGCCTACCCCGTTTAAATATACAGGCGCAATTTAAATGTATTTATGTAAAACTAGCTTCTGTCCGCGGCTTCGCACGCGTTAAATTCGGGCTAACACAGAAGAGATTTCGGAATTATTATTAGGAAGCGCCCGCCAGAATAGCCAGCAGACATTAGATTTTTTCCTACTTTCTCGACACTTATCGTCATATTTTGGAAAATTCAAACAAAATCTTTATAAATTGTAGCCTATGTGCTATTCTGATGTATAAGCTACATTACTGTAAAGTTTCATGAAAATCCATTCAGTAGTTTTTGCGTGAAGGAGTAACAAACATCCATCCATCCATACATCCATCCATACATCCATCCATCCATACTCACAAACTTTCACGTTTATAATATTAGTAAGAATATTACTACTGGAAGGTTGTAAAGTTTCTTAATTTTTATTGTCCTCTATATCTTTATCTGTTTGTCGATTGAAAAGTTCCTGAACGTTTTTAAGTTCAAACTCGAGTTTTTATCTACATTAGTAGGAAATAAGTATACAACGACCGTCATTTCCGAGGCTTTATTTGAGCTAGTAAAACTGTTATTAGGCGTTAGTGCTTGCTAACATCATCATTTAAATGTATCCGTACGGTCACGCTTGTATGTTAGGTATTTACATCGATTTGTACACACCTGCCGCCTAAGAACGTGTATTTTTAAGTTTTATTGGTAGGTATACATGTTTTGTTTTCTAATGTACAATCGAACCAATTGATTCCTGACCCACCATAGAACCTATTCACAGTGAACGTCATAGTGACATTGCATTGCTTGACAAAGGAAATGTTCATGACGTTTATCGTGACAACGTTCTGCGATGGGTCACGAATCAGTTGGTTCGATAGTAGATGCAAGCCTATCAAAAATGTTGTTTTAATGAAGAGGATTCTGCACAAATTGTAGTCTATGTATGTAGGAAAAGCAGTCGGTGTTTTTATTGTTTTTATTTTATACGTACATCACGCCTGTGTTCCCAGATGGTGTAGGCAGACCACACAATTACGTATCGTAGCCCCTTCTAATATATATTTATGTTTTAAGTTGGCAGGTGTAATAGTGACATCATCATCATCAGCCTATATACGTCCCACTGCAGGGCACAGGCCTCCTCTCAGTATGAGAATATAATAGTGACATGTTGCTAGTCTATTGCCTAAAATATACCTTAACCTATAGTCCTTAGTCACCTCTTACAACATCCACGGAAGAAAAGGAGAGTTAATATTCCTAACCTGACACTACGACGTGAACAAACGTTTGTTGGTAAGTACAGTAGGTGTTTTTGATGCGGGTAGCTCGGTCCCCACGAGTCCCCTTTTCTATTTCCGACTACTATTGTTTCTACGCTAGTGACGGATGCCCCCCTAATAAGAAATTGTATGAACACCGCTAAGGCCCATAGCACACGGCGTATTTAAAACGCGCAGTCGACGCGCGTATACGCGCTTCAAATGAGATATGAACGCAACCTTCTAACCTAAGCACACTGCTCGTAGCCTTTGCGTTTTGACCAGAGATTCGCTCCTTTGTACGCGCGTTTGCATCGCATTAAACGGGAAAATGATATAGCCTCTAAGAAACTAATTCAACTTCATTACAACGCCAACAAAAAATGCCAAAGGTTACTTGCCACCTAATTTACTAACTCGGCCACGAAATTCGTAACTCATCATCATTTTACATTTTACAGCTTCAAATCAAGCTCCTCAAAAATTATATATTGAAGCTTCAATAGACAACATCAAATATTCTAACTTAACATTTAAAATAACATTTCATATTCTTTTATCGTGAAAAGAGCCACTGTGCGATTTGGCGCGAGTGCGTGCCATGACACCAACTGGCCATTTGCACCAATCAGAGATACAGAAACCTTACTATTGCCGAAAAGTAGGTTAGGTTAGGTTAAAACTGTGAACCCTACAGAAAACAAACTACTACCGAAATAGGTTGGGTTAGGTTAAAATTGCGACCCCTACGGAAAACAAACTACTACCAAAAATAGGTTAGGTTAGAACTGCGACCCCTACAGAAAACAAACGACTACCAAAAATTGGTTGGGTTAGGTTAAAACTACGACCCCTGCAGAAAACAAACTACCACCAAAAATTGGTTAGGTTAGGTTAGAACTGCGACCCCAACAGAAAACCCAGTACAGCAAAAAAAATAAGATGAATTACATTTTAAACATACCTACTTATGAAATTAGAAGCTAACACAATTACTATTTTGGTGCCACATGATGACATTTTAGAAGTTTCCCGCTTGAATGCATGTCACAAATTTAGATGCTAAATAATAAGCACGATGCCAAGTAATATTTACAGTGGCTTACATAGAAGATAATTAGTGGCTAAGATGACATGATTCAGATGACGGTTGATTGCGGCTGAGTTAGTAATTTAGAAGGCAACTTAGATTTTTCAGTAGCCGATTATGCTATTAAAAAGAAGTCGATTTAATTACTACCCAAAATAAACTAGCAATACGTGCATTATTAAATAGCTATGTAAGTTTACAAAACATTACGAAATAAAGCTTATTAATACCCATTAAATTAAATGGCTTTGACGATTAGTAATGCATGAGCGATAATTGCTCATAAAACAAAATTCTCATAGGACATCATACACATAAACCTCTGCTAAGTAACCTTCAAGAGATTGCCAGTAAAAAAAATCAAAGACGCAGGAGTACAAAAGAAAAAAAGAAAAATCGGCCAAGTGCGAGTCAGACTCACGCACGAAGGGTTCCGTACCAAAAACAGCAAAGAAAAGACGTCTTTTCCATGGGAGCCCCCAGTTAGCGGCAACAGAAATACATCATCTCTGAAAATGTATGTATGTACTTATGTATGTAACTCTTTATTGTACAAATAAACATGACAAAATAACAGACAAAACAGAACATAAGTACAAAGGCGAACATATCCCAAAAGGGATCTCTTCCTGCTAACCTTCAAATTACCTAGCTCTCACGGTTCTTGAGATACAGCCTGGTGACAGACAGACAGACAGACAGCGAAGTCTCAGTAATAGGGTCCCGTTACTCCCGTTTTTATGTACGGAACCCTAAAAAGACGCAAGATTAAGTGAAAAAAATACGTAAAAGCACACAGTTATCTGTAGAACTGTGTGATGTCTTCACTAGCACAGTATAGCAATTGTCGCCAAATAAAACAAAACATTACAATTAGAAATGTCCCAATAGAGATAAATCAGTTCCGTCCATTGTTTCAATTTGCGCAAAACCTAAATCCGATTGTGTTTTCGCGCTAATTGCTGAATCTTCATTAATTGGTGTCAGATGACCCCCCGAAAGTTAAGTCAGAAGACACCCAATTCAACAGACCCCCCTTTACAACCAAGACCTTACAGCAAAAGTGTCTAACTAAGCTGGTTAGTACCACCAGCTAAACCTGATCTCTTTTGAGGAGTTCGTGATAGAAAATGAAAGGTCTAGATAAAGTGGTGGTACTCGGAACGAAGACGTTAAAAGCGAGGTGTATGATTCGCACGCGTGCATTCAAGTCTCGACCTCTCGTCCAATAGTTGTGTCATTTCTGTTCGGAAGTTAAAAAAAAACAAGTGACTGTAGTGTTGTGATTGCTGCCAGGTTTTTGGTGTTCTGAGTTTGAAATTGAAAAGGTAAGTTCGTTACCTTATCTGTGCAACAGGGTTGTCAGTAAAACAAATTCGTATTTTTTTTTGTTCGCTGAAAAGTTCGCAACGAGTTAAGTAGTTGGCAAATATTATCCGAAAATACGAAATAAGGGTTAATTAATATATTAAATAATTTATTTGGAAAAAAAAACAAATCAAACGCTAATTAGTTTCTATTATTAATAATATCCAACGATAACATTATACATAACGTATTTTTTTTACTGTTTGTACTGTTGTTACTAACAATTGTATTGTTTTTCATGTGTAATGCCGATTTTATTTAAAATTTTATAATAATAAAAATAATGCGGATATTTTTTATAAAATAACGCAAGCCCCAGTTTGACTTCAATAATTTTGAAGATATCTGTACCACGGTAATATGGCGGCCTGTATCAGAAATGCAATCACACTTATAATTACGTATTCTTCAATAAATACCATGAGAATTATTAATGAGGACATGAGATCGTATTAACTATGATAGATGCCATTTCTTCCTAGTGTTAAGTAGTCTGTAATGTCATTGACGAAATGTTCAGTGTACATTGTATAGGCAGAGTCAATTAATCAACTTCAAAATCCTAATACTATGTGTAAAGACAGACATTTTTTTTTCACTTTTGTTGTGCGCGAAGTTCGTCTCTATGTCAGCACTAGAGTATACTTAAATAAAATAAATCAGTCACACGAACAACAATAAACTTCTACAAAGAAAGCTTATTGGTAATTATTTCGATTGATATTTCTTTTAATTATCGATCTTCGTCCCGCTTTCGCAAAATAATTCCGAAAAATTTCGGTTTTTATTTTAATTTTCCTTCCCAGAACTACGAAAAACATTTAAAAACAAAAAATTAGCTCAATCAGCCCAGCCACTCTCGAGTTTTAGTGAGACTAATAGTTATTTTTGATAATATCTACCTAGAACAACTGTTAGTAAGTAAATCCTTACTAATCCTTACTTCCTTATCCTTACTATCCTTACTAATATTATAGATCGGAAAGTGAGTTTATTTGTTTGTTCCGCTTTCACGCCGTAACTACTGAACCGATTGCTTTGAAATTTTGAAGACGTAAAGTTAGAAGTCCGGATTAAATAATATGGTACTTTTTATCCCGGAAAAAAATGATGTTACCGGGGGAATGTTCGCTTTATACCGCAATATTACCGAAGTCCACGCGCACAAGGCACTTAGGTATCATGTAAAAAAATGACTGGAACGATATTTTAAAACTAAATAATTATTAACGATATCATTTATATTGCGCTCTTTCTTTTCCTCGCAATTGAAGTAGAAGTAGTGACTTTATATCACATAAAAATAGGGCGTTTCATGCACTCGTACAAATGACTATTCATATTACTACAGTTTTCAAAGCTCGAAAGAAAAAATCGCAGTCAATCGAGTTAATCTTTAAACTCTACTTATGCTTATATGTAGAGACGCAGACGGTGTTTAGTACCCATATAAAAAGTAAACATTATGCACTCCAGCATTTTAGTTTGACACAGATTAACTTGATAATCCAAAGCTCAGATATTTCACAAATAATATATTTTATGGTGCTCACTCCTTTCCTAGATTTTTCACCTTTGAACTGAACAAAATTAACATAATGAAGTTTTGTAATTGGCTGTAAAGTGAAGAAACGCACGCAGTCGTCACACGATCAATAAATCACATTCTTTGGGATGAATAAAATTACATACTGTAATACTTACACTTACACTTATACTTACTGTTATACTTATTTTTGAATCCATGTGCTCTGCCTACCCCTCTTGGGAATACAGGCGTGACGATATGTATGTATGTATGTAATACTTACTCTTTTCTTGTGAAGGATGCTGTCCAGATATAAAGTTTAAAAGTAAAGTCTTATTTTCATAAATTCAAATATTTCTGGAACAACTTTTGTTCTAAAGTTTTCTTAAGGTTTCGGCACGGGCTATCCGTTTCCCAAAACATCCGTTCCCAAAACACCCGGTACAAAATATCAGTTTCTTCAAATGAAAGTATGCCAAAAGATCCGTTTCTCACGATACCACTATGTCGAAACACCCGGTGTTCATATCAACCAGATGCCAAAAGATACGTCTCTCATGACACCCGTAATCCCAAAATATCCGTTTCTCATGACATCACTATGTCGAAACACCCAGTATTTATATCAACCGGATGCCAAAAGATTAGTCGCTCATGACTCATGACACCTGTAATTCTGAAAGGCAAATAATAAACCTGGCCGCAGTTTTTCTTTACGCCGTGCCTTGGCTTTAAGCGACATTTTTTGTTCCGCGACACCTGTATATACGCGGATATAAGTCGCGCGACATGTCGAGCGATGTCCGGCAACGTCGTGCTACATCGCTCGACATGTCGCACGACAAATGTCGCCTAAAGTATCTTTAGCTTTAAGCATACAGCACGACAGACAGAAAAAGCGACTATAGTTAGATACTACAAACAAACATGCAAACAAATTTTTTTCTTTATAATATTAGTGTAGATGTAGATTGTAGATGTAAACTTACGCCCTATGAATTTTATTCCAGATCATTTTTTAAACAGTTGGCATCAACATAACTTTTGGGTAAAATCTTTGTCGGTGAACGAATTATTTGGGTAAAGGTGGTGATGGGAACGGGTGTTTTGGGAAACGGATTATTTAGGAAACTGTAGTAAAGGGAATGGTCATTTTGGGAATAGGTGTTTTTGGGAAACGGATATCAAGCTAAATCTTATATTTTGGGAGAAGCATATTTTGGGAAGCACTTATATTGCGAAACGGATTATTTGGGAAAAGGTGGTGATGGGAACGGGTGCTTTGGGAACGGATGTTTTGGGAAACGGATAGCCCGTGCCGAAACCAGTTTTCTTAAGGATCTGGACAACATTCTTTCAGAGATTCCCTTGGCCTTGCAATAAACTAGTGTTTTTATAAATACGTTTTATTTAATTCGTCGCTAGAGAATTTGCTAAGTTCGTAATTATCGACCCCGTAAGATCCAGTACCTCAGTTTAAAGTGTTCCTCAAGCTCTCCCCCTCACAATACCTACTTAAACGCAGTGTCAAAAAAATGTTCCGATAGGGAAAAATAAAAAATCCGGGTGTGGCGTCGGGCTGTCGGGTTTAGAATAGCACCTCTCCACATCTCTCTTGGATGTCGTAAGAAAGGACCATGGAAAACATTTTCAGATTTTTCTAGTAACCTTTCACCCTTGTTCGATTGGAAAGAAATATTTTGCTAATGTCAATGTAGAGACATAACAAGGCTAGCAACCTGTCACTATTATCTGACTTGGCATCTAAAAATATGCTAAAAGTGTATGTCAGGGGTCACCAAATGGCGGACCGCGGTCCGCATACGGACCTCCGACCCATTATATGCGGACCGAAAAAATATACCTTCATTCATCTTCAGTATTTAAAGTCAATAGTTTCCACCAATTTCACTTCAAACTTCAGTCAGATAATCAACAGTAAAAATGTCATTTTTCTCATTGATATTATGTAAATTATAATACCGTTGTAATTTCCGCAATTACCTTTGTTCATTTTTTAAATTAAATGTATGGACCGCGAATGTCATTTCATTTCTTAAAATTGACCCCGAGCGAAACTAATTGGGGACCCCTCTGTATGTTATCGATTTGTGTACGCGTGCTTTGGTAGAAAATTGTACTAGGTAGATACCACTGGTTCACATAGGCCACTGTTTTTGAGATAATGTGAAACTCTCACGAGATAGAAACAAGATAAATTTAATTTGGGACAAATTTTTGACTCCCAAATCTACAACAGAGGGGTATGTCATGTACCAAGGTACAGTCACGAACCGGGATTGTTGAGCCACTTGCCACTGTTCGCAATTTAGACGTGTAATCAATGACCGATGTGACCGACTAGATGTTAGCTATTGGATTAGTATTACACGACCAAGTTACAAAGGTTAGGTAAGTGGCTCAACAATCCCGGTTCGCGATGGTACAGCTTACCCGACGTGTATTCCTCAGAGTTTTATGCTAATGTTTCGTATTATGAGTACAAAAGCCTCTGAGTTGGTGACCGCAAACTCTTTCATACCTTTTGATTCCGTGAAAAAATAAAAAATAGAAAACATGTTGCTCTTGACACAATTTCGAATCCTTTTAGCTTTAAAGACAATGTTGTAATGGTAAGAAATCGTAAATCTAACAGTTGAGGAAAACTATTTCATTGTGACCGCCGTTCTGCATATCCACATAAATGATAAAAAATCAACTATCATTGTTCTGATAGTTGTCCCAGATAAAAGCATCATAGTAAAGTGTTTCCAAGAGACCATATTTTAGGCGGCAGACCACGATCATGTCACTATTGTTTCTTTTAGCTTATAGTCTAATAATTTTATACAAAAAAAAACCGACTTCAAATTTGGTCTATACTGAAAGCATTTGTCTAATAATGAGGGTGACCTTCCATCACCAGCAGGCCTCACTAATTACTGAAATTATAATTTCTAGTCTGCAGGTGCATTCAGTATTGAAAGAATTATCCTTTAACTCCTAAGCATTAAGGAGTTGACCTTCCATCATCAGCTCAGTCATATTTTTTTTACTGCCAGACGTAAATACTGGTGTAGCTTTGAAAAATGTACTAAAAACATTACCTGAGCCAATAAAATTTGAGGGTTGCCCTCGATTTCCCTCATATTCTGGCAATGGGACCACCTGGAAACTATACCCTTTCAAACAAAAAAAGAATTTTCCAAATCGGTCCAGGCGTCTTCGAGTAATCAGCGAACACACATAAAAAAAAAGATAAAAAAAAAAATATCCCGACGAATTGAGAACCTCCTCCTTTTTTTGAAGTCGGTTAAAAAACATGCTTTAAGCCACGAAAAGTGAAATAGTCATGGTTTTGTCTAAGTAGCATTTTGTGGGCTCTGCCTACCCCATTAGGCAATACAGGCGTGATGAATGTAGTTACCTAGTTTATTCGATATAGATAGACGAACTAAACTTGCACCTGGCCAAAATGCATAAACATACATTATTTTACTTATTTGGCCATCATTACTTCAAATCAACACACGTGATGATTTCCTACAAACATCTTTGCAACTTCTATAAAGTCAGTTGTAAATTCAATTCCATATCCATTGAGATAAAGTTTAAATTATCGCAGAAAGTCAAGACGATTTGATTGATGGTGAATTAATGACGTGACCTTCGGTAGATCTTATTATTATTATTATATTGTCATTTATTTCATTATTATTGAGTACTTACTGTCCAATTTGACATCAAAGAGAATGTTTAGTATGAAGTAATGGGCTGAGAATCACAATAAGACTATGTAGCGGTAGAATTTTATTAGTGACTCGAACTTGTAAAAGGGTTTCGTATCATTGACCATAGTATTTACATATAAATATAAATAAAATAAATAAAGGTTAATTGCTGTTTACGATTTATGACGAACTAGCTTTTGCCCGCGGCTACGCTCGCGTTAAATTCGGGGTAACACAGAAGAGATCTTGTTAGCCACAGCCCGCATGCCAATTTATAGCTTTTTACGTTGAAAATTGCGGATTCCTACTATTTTTCCTATCGTCATATTTTGGAAAATTCAAACAAAATCTTTATAAATTGTAGCCTATGTGCTATTCTGATGTATAATCTACATTACTGTAAAGTTTCATTAAAATCCATTCAGTAGTTTTTGCGTTAAAGAGTAACAAACATCCAAACATCCAAACATCCAAACATATTCACAAACTTTCACATTTATAACTGTCGCACAAACTGTACAGTTTAGAAAAAAAAAAAACCTATCCATAGATCCACACGTATGGGTTCGACGAAAAAACAAAATTGAATTTCAGTTTAAGTATTGGGAACCTCCAAAATTTACTGGTTTTTTGTATGAACATTTTATTACGTACACAGAATACATCTATCTATTTACCAAATTTGGACATATATCTACCTAGTTCTTGTAGTTTCTAAAAAAAGTGGCTGTGACATATAGCCAGACAGACATGACGAATCCTCAAGGGTTCCATTTTTTGCCATTTGGCTACAGAGCCGTTAAAATCAAGTCATGTCTAGGTCGTTGACCCTGATGCCACCAGCGAGCATAGATATCAATAGCTAAACCTTTCCTTGCCTCGTCTCAAGGAATCTAGAGAAATCAAAGGCCAAGTGGAGGTCAGCGAAAGCTGGGTGACTTGCCCGTGACTCCCAGCTGTTAATGGTACAGGCTGTGCTGTGTCGAAAGGTCACTTTCGAGTCCCCGGCACGTTAGATGGCAAGATTTCTTTTGTAGAAGGGGTAAGCTGCTAGTAGAAAAAATAATAGTGATAGGGTAATTCTTTGATCTATCATCATCATCATCATCATCAGCCTATATAACGTCCCACTGCAGGGCACAGGCCTCCTCTCAGTATGAGAGGGCTTGGGCTATAGTTCCCACGCGGGCCCAGTGCGGATTGGGAACTTCACACACAACGTTGAATTACTTCGTCGCTGTGTGTAGGTTTCGTCACGATGTTTTCCTTCACCGAATAAGCTCGTGATAAATATCAAATTCGATATCGCACATAAATTCCGAAAAATCAGAGGTGCGAGCCCAGGGTTTGAACCCACGACCCTCTGCTTGAGAGGAAACAGGTCGAACCGCTGGGCTACCACGGCTATTTTTATGATTTATGTTTAAATCTAATTATCCTACTTGTGTGTGTGTTACTTTCTACTAGAGGTGTCAGAAAATGTCAGGAAAGTACTCAATGCAGCGCGCGAGTCGAATCGCGCCTTGCCTTGCTATACTTGCTAATGCAAGCTCAAACTCCATCCAAGTTTTAGAGGCAGCGCGACAGACTGCGATCGAGTCTGCGGCGCACAAAAAGTCTGCGTGCATTGTAAGCATTGTGCGCCAGATTTTTTGCGCGTCGTGTGCGTTACTCCATATAATTCCATATAGTCTATTTTCACAGACTAAAAAGTCCGTCGCGGATAGTCTGTTGTCTCCGCAGGGCCTTAAAGTAACCTTGAAAGTTATGAGTTTCGTTGAATGCCAATTAGTTGAAAATCTATGTAAACAAGTATATTGCAATAAGTAAATATGTTTTAATTGATTTGTTATTTATTACAAGTAGTCGAAAATATTAGTTAAAACTATTTGCTCAGTTTATTCATAATTATCGTATTAACCTCCAAATCATTTTTGGTGGGTAATTTAATTATACATTTTGCAACACTGCAATTAAACAATTAAGGGAGTCATAACGTAACTTGCAAAAGATAATAAGTGCAATTTTCGTTTTTAATATATTTAGAACTAGCTTTCCGCCCGCGGCTTCGCCCGCGTGGAATTCGGTTATATTGCAGTATATACAGCAAATTATTTTTTATATTCGATTTTTTACACCCTTGGTTACATTATTGACGATTACCAAGGATCTCTATTTTTTTTAAAGTGAAACATATCCCATGTCAATTCGGAAGAATGTAGCATTCTAATAGTGTTTTTTTTTTAAATCAGCCCAGTACTTTTTGAGCCTATTCACTACAATACAAACATACAAAAATGCAAACAAACAAACAAATCTTTCCTCTTTATAATATTAGTGTAGATAAATGACACTCCAAAGTGACACCACACAGAAAATGTTCTTTTAGTTCTTTCACAATGTCCATTTTATTCAGATTAGGTATAATCTTAAGCTGATAATTCTACAATAATTGAAGGTCATATTTCACGCTTTCGTGGTGGCTTGGGGCGCATAATAACGCATAAGTGCGTACTTATACCTTCTATTACGAGTACGTGTCTCTAGGGTCATAGAGTCGCATGAATTAGGATTTTCAGCAACGGCATTGAAATGTCAAAGTAATTTTGACAGCGTCTCAATTGACACGTCTTATTTACACTTTCTCTGTTATACAAGTGGGTTGTACTAGCTTAGCGTATTCTTACTCATACGTACATCACGCCTGAATTTTCAAATGGAGTAGGCAGCGCATTTGAAACGTTTCATTGTCAAAACCATGACTACCATACGCCTCGCAACCGCTTTTAGCAGAATTTTAGGTTGAAACAACTTAAGTGAAGTAGCGATAGGTTGTCAGCGCTTCGCCTAAATCATACCTAATTTATCTTCTTAGTCACATCCTAAGATATTAAGGCGAGGTTCTACTAGATTTGTACCCCGCGTCCCTCTCGCGCAAAAGAAGGCGAAGGCGGGGTAGCGGGCGACGCGGCAGGTTGTCAATACGTTGGGCACGCGGTCAAGTTTTAGAATAAATATGAATTTAAAAAATAAACAACATCGATTGAAAACTATAATTTAGCAGATTCTCTGTAGTACTTAAAGATAAATATTTCCATATAAAAATTATGTAGAAATTAAAAAGAATAAAACCAAATAATGGGTTTTAGTTTTTATTTTTGCCTGTTTTCGAGAATTTATATGATCGAGGAAAGTACATCCTATCGTGTAACCAATTAGCACGTTCCTTAGGCAATATCTTTACGTATAACATATATTTTTTTCAAGACTGTCATTTAGCAGAAAGTATGTAAAACATTAGATCTTGCAACCTTCAATTCCGTCTCCCTTGGAATACCTCGCCTTAATGGAAGAAATGTAAAGATAGGCTTAGAAAAACCTCAGTTTTGTTCATGGATGTCGTATGAGGCGACTAAAAAAAAAGATTTTAGCGACAAGCAAGCAACCTATCACTGTTACACCTGGTTCGTCATCTGTTGTCACACGTTGTCTGTTGAATCTAAAATTTTGCTTGAAGTTGCTACAAAATGTAAAAAAAAATCATGGTTTTTGTCTGTACCTGCAGTGTTTTGTATGCTTTACCTTCTAGATAAATAAACGTGAGATTCTGATAAAAAGGTTAAGTTTTTTGCGCCGAAAAAAAAATCATAGATTCCATAGCTAGGTACTTTTGTATAGCCTACCGAATTACCACCAGGGAGGTTTGGTTCTGGTACATCTGTGTACGTATTCTATGACCATTGGAAATCGAAAGTAAGTCAAGTAAGTCCTTCAGTGAAGCACAAACTCCAATTCCAGACGAGCCGTGCCGTATTCAAGCCAAAGTCATCCATTATCATTGCACAATCAAAAACGACTCAAAATTGGCTCAAACCACTTAATTAGTAATCATAGCAAACAATCGGTAATGCACGCAGATGCACTCTTGAGTTGAAATCGTTGTTTGCTGTCTACTCGTCTAGTCTACGACTAGTGCCCATTATTATTCTCAGTTGTTTTCCATTCATTGCGCCGTTTTTTACATACATATTCTCACGCCTGTATTCCCAAGAGGGGTAGACATGAATTCAAAAATCCAGTGCCACGTTTAGCAAATTCAGGGTAACCAGATGGTTAAACGTGATATTGCAGAGACAGGTTGCTAGCCCATCGCCCACAATACACTAACCCTTTCCCAGAGTCGACTCTTACGACGCCCATGGGAAGAAAGGGGGAGGTGTTATTCTAACCCGACACCACACAAGGAACTAAATTATACTTTTTCCTTTTTTTTCGACGGGAACCGTGCAGGGTTATGTATTTATAGGGTTGCCACCCGTACTTTACAATAAAGTAACACTATTTTGGGTAATTGAACTCTATTTCAAGAGGATAATAAAGTACACGAACATTTTTCTAGCAATCGATTAGTTGACCAATTAAAGCTGTTAAACCAGTCGATGGCTATCGATTGACGTTGATCGATGCTATCTATCGACAATTGATCGATTGGGCTTATAACCTAAGAAAAATACAATCCTTATCCTTACTAATTCTAAGTCAGAAAGTGAGTTTGTTTGTTTGTTTGTTCCGCTTTCACGCCGTAAGTACTAAACCGATTGCTTTGAAATTTTGCAGACGTAAAGATAGAAGTCCGGATTAAATAATAGGCTACTTTTTATCCCGGAAAAATTAAAGTTCCCGAGGGAAAACAAAAATATAGTTTGCTTGATAGATCGATATCGATCGATGATAGATCGATATCAATCGATGATCGATCGATAGATGATAGATCGATGGCGCTGTGTGTCGTTCGAAACGAGAATTTTTCTTATGCTTTATACCGCAAAATAACCGAGTTCCACGCGGGCAAAACCGCGGGCGGAAAGCTAGTGCTCTATAAAGAGGATGTTCGGTGGTGACCGATGAGCTAACACGTAATGTATAAATAACACGCTCACCACTCACATTTACTTTACCGTAGTACCGATGCGCGCACGACGAACAATTTCGCTATGGAATTTATAAAATTGCACGATGCTTTTACTCAAACGTAGAAACATGTGAAATTAGAGAAGCTCGTAATTTACTATTATTAGTCGGCAGTTATTCTATGAATAAGGTTTCTGTAAACAATAATAATTAAACATTGAACATTAAACTACCGTGAGACTCACTCATATTATAAAATGCGGATTAGTTACTTACGGATACTTTAAGACGTGAGTTATCCGTATAATTAATAAATAAATAATAAATATCTCTGGACAATTTTTACACCAATCATCTAGTCCCAAAGTAGGCAATTTAATGCCTGTAATGGGTACTAGACAATGGATAAACATACTTATGTATAGATAAACATCCAAGACTCGAAAGCAAACATTCGTATTCATCATACAAACATCTGCCCCGACCGGGGATCGAACTCGGGACCTCAAGCTTCACAGTCAGGTTCTCTAACCGCTGCTGGGCTATTCGGCCGTCAAAATATAATAATTAAAGTTACATCTCAATTTCGACCGCACGTCAGTGCCATACTGCGGTCGTGTTTTCGAACCTGACTGCAGACAACTGCAAACGTCAACCGCAGAACTCATATTCTTAGTTGTTATGATTATGAAGTGGCTTAAAATATTGATAAGACACGAAAATATTCCTGCATGGTCGGGATAGAACAAGACTTCTCCATTTCTTCCGTGGTTGTCGTAAGAGGCGACCAAGGAAATAGGTTTAGGTATTTATTATCTTCCGGTCTAATATTTTCGAACCTAAAAAATATATGCAAGAACTGGCTAGGAAGAGTGAAAAAGGCAAGATTTAATTTTGTCCGTGACATGTTACGTGTGCTCTGCCTACCCCATTTGGGAACACAGGCGTGATTGTATGTATGTATAATAAGCTTCCCAACAAAAATTTCATTTTCGATACAAGCTTTTTTTGCTGACTATACTTTTTGCCAATTGTGCTTCATTGTCATCCACCCTAGATTATGCGCACCAGATTTCAAGTCAATTAGACCAACCGTTGAAGAGTTCCCTCCATCGGAGACAGTCCCGGCTGGGCACCAGAAGTTCACTACCGGAATAATTGTACGAGGGGTGTTCAATAAATAGTGAGAATGACATATAAATGCATTAGCAAAGAAATAAAAAAGTACTGGCAAGCAAAGC
>BHDV01065322.1:26849-38095 GCA_005406045.1 Adoxophyes honmai | reverse complement strand
TAGATTTAGCAAATACCTATTTTTCAATTCCCTCGACCGGCATATTTCCTCTTAAGCTTCACAGTCAGGTTCTCTAACCGCTGGGTTATCCGGCCGTCATTGAATTTGAACGGATATCTGTCAATATCGCTCCCTACACAATGTGGAGCTAAATTCTATTTAAGACGTGAACGATCCGTATCCTCTCCATTTCTTCCGTGGATGTCGTGAGACGTGACTGAGGAAATGTGTTGAGGTATGCTTTGGGCGACAGGCTCGTAACCTGTCACTATTATACCTCTTTCATCAGTTTAACGAAAAATGATAAGAGTGGCTGCGAAATGTGCAATAGCTTTGGCTATGTAGCGTTTCGTGTGCTCTGCCTACTCTGAAGCATGTCTTTATTGTTTTTTATTATTTTATTATGAGTTTATGAAGGTCAAATAACAACCATTGCCAAAAACACATCAAGCAACAGATTGGCAACTGCGGCAAAACTGACGTAACGAATATGTCATCACGATTGCTGAATAAGAATATATTTAAACAGTTACGCGTCGCTGCGCTTACAGAATTTAATATATATACCTATATGCAGTGTCATATTTCTTATATTATTACTAATATTATAAATGGAAAAGTGCGTTTGTTTGTTTGTCCGTCTTTCACGGCTCAACGGGGCGACGGATCGACGTGATTTTTTGGGTGGAGATAGTTAAAAGGATGGAGAGTGACATAGGCTACTTTTGGTCTCCTCATAACCCCCCACTTACCTAAAATATTTCTTAACGCGAGTGAAGCCGCGGGCAATAGCTAGTTTCATAAACACGAGGATTCTTTCCGTTCGGTGAACCGGTGGTTTTTAAAGTTAATGCTTAGCGAAGCATGCGATGTGCAATTTCATGGAAGACATTATTCAATTTTGTCGTTCTCCTTACGCAAAATACATTTGGTTATTCTTCAGTGACGCTGCAAAGATTCCATTTGTTTGTTTCTATGTGTCTATGTAAATGGTGCATTTTACGAAAAATGTGTCCGTCTCGCAACCAAAAGCATAATCAACAAATACTTTTTTGAAAACCGCATCCAAATAGCTTTAGCCAAACGCGAGATAATCGCGGACAAACATACATACATACATACAATCGAACTGAGAACCTCATTTTTTTTGAAGTCGGTTAAAAAATAATGATTGTTACCAAAAATACAAAAAAATCGATTGCACTTGCTTTTGGTTTAGAGAGTATGGTCACGGAATTAATGAGTACGGAAAAGTGATTTGTTAAATGGAAAAAAGTAAGGCGCTGCGCAGACGACAGTGTTTTGTGCGATCGAGTCTGTGGAGCAATAAATTCTCTTAATGGCGCGCTGACAGTTTCAGGAATTACTATTCAGAGTTTCGTGGAAACGTCAGCGCGCCATTCAGAGAATTTATTGCTGCGCAGACTCGATCGCACAAAACTCTGTCGTCTGCGCTGCGCCTAACACTTACTTTTTTCAAGAAGTATCAAATCGCGAGTTCTCTCCGCGGAGGTCAAGCTCAAAAATGCAAAAATTTTGTTCATTAAGATGTTACAAAAACGCCTTTACAAGCCGCACTTCAACATTTACCTACATTTGATATAATCTATACTAATATTATAAAGCTGAAGAGTTTTGTTTGTCAGGAATTACTGGTTCGAATTGAAAAATTCTTTTTGTGTTGGATAGAGTATCGAGGAAGGCTTTAGGCTATATAACATCACGCTGCGACTAATAGGAGCGAAGAAACATTGGAAGATGTGGAAAAAACGGGGAAAATTAGTCACTATTCCACGCGGACGGAGTCGCGGGCACAGCTAGTAATGTATAATGAATTTATACTAGTTCATACAAATGTTTGGGTTAAAATTAATACACACACAATACGTACTCAAACCCGCAAAAGAACAAAAAGCAAGCAGTAAAAACCGAATAAAAACATTCTAGAAACTCACAATATTATAGCAAAATTAACTCAAGGACATGACATCGAATTGAGCTCGACGTGTTTCAGGCCAAAATAGAAAAGAAAGAAAGAAAGCGTTTCTCGCACGGAAAGAGGGGCTCGCAGTGCCGCCGTGGAGCGTTGCTCTCAATGATGGGCCACGAACTGGCCCGAAACATGCCGAGCAAATCTCGATATAAAGACGCGAGGTATTATTTGACTATAAGTGAGTCCCACGGTAGTTTTACTAACGTAAAACTGGTTAACACCCTCAACGTTAGTAACTTAATGATGTATGAAGAGACAACAGGCCATTCCGGTCCAACAATAAGCAATTAACATCATCGTTAAAATCATCACACCTGTCCCCTTTAAACGTATAAGCGGCCTTTTGATGAGTTTCTCATTATTAACAAAATGCCGTTAATTATTAATTTCCAGTTGACACAACTGAAGACGCCTTCACCTTTAAAATGTGACCTTTAAATATTTTCTAGATGTCCATTGTGCTCAATGAGGCACAATCAATAATTATGTAATATTAAGCTGGGTTATAAATAATTTTGTGAACAATACTGCACACGTAATAGATATCTTTCTAAAAATTTCACAACCTACTAAAGGGCGTTTTGAAAAAGACCTTACGTCTTTTTAACAGACTTCAAAAAAGGAAGAGGTTCTCAATTCAACCTAATTTTGTTTTTTTCGTGTGTATTTATTTAAGCCTAATCCTAGCAATTGGATCTTCAATCCACCAGAAGGGAAACGAAGGATGAAGGCGACGGTGTAACTTTTGTTTAAAATAATACCTCTCCATTTCTATCATGGATGTTGCAAGAGGCGACTGAGGATATACCTAAATAGGTTTAAGTATATTTTAGGAATGGAGAGAGGAAATAAAAAAAAAAGAAGAAAACACATATACTATCAAAACATTGGAAAGGAAAAAAAAATAAAAAAAAAGAGAAAAAAATAAAACTCTCTAGTTATAATTAATTTTAAGACCATATATTTGTAAAAACTGCTGTGTCTTTACGCGGAGCGCACAGTTTACCCTAAAATAAAAAAAAATCTTAAATCATCAAGGTACAGACCACGAGTCCGTAGATGAATAATTTGTTTAATATAAAAAAAAGTATACTTTAGCAACCTGTCACTGTTATACGTCTTTCATCTGTTAATCAAACCTGGAATTGGTCACGGAATGTGGAATGGACTTTGCCTATTTAAAGTTTCGTGTGCTCTGCCTACCCCATTTGGGAATGCAGGCGTGATTGTATGTTTTGCTAGTTGTGCCATATCGCTTTGTAGCGCGCGACTTGGTCACACGAAGTTTTTTGCAGTAATTACATACTATGTTATTGTATATGGCCGGAGTGTAAGTGATATGGTGAGAAAATACGACACACATATCGTTTCGTGGGTGCAGTGATAACACAGAAAAGTACATCTAATCTACACTAATCTATCTACACTAGGGTGTCCCAAAAAAATCAAAGTTCTTTTTTTTTAACGCATACCCTCTTAATTTGTTAGAATGGTGTTGAAACAATAATAAACGAAATTTGGTGTAGGTGGGATGACAATAACCCGTGCCGACTTGCATCGGAACTTGTCAATACTTCGAACTACGGCGGACGGAAGCGCTTGAACGATTGATGTGCTTGTGTAACCTATCTTCAGTTACAGTAATTTTGTCGTTTTTGTTCAGTCAAGATGTCAGGTGAATTGCGCAGTTCTGAAAAGGATATATTTTTAAAAGATTACGCAAAATACCAAACAACGGGATCTAAACTTACTTCTAATATCAGCAGTCTTAGCAGTGGTATTTTACAACATTCGTGAAGTTCATTTGACTGTAAGTGAAAGCTAATCTCTGTGTTCGCGAGTGTACCGCATATTAGGGGAAAATGCGTGTACCATATATTTTCCTAATTGTATAAAAAATCTAATACATTGGCCAAGTGCGAGTTGGACTCGCGCACGAAGAAGGGCTCTGTACCAAAAACAGCAAAAAAAAAAGTTTTTTCTATGGCAGCCCCCCTTAATTATTATTATTATTTTGTTTTTAGTATTTGTTGTTGTAGTATCAATACAAACATATAGTCTGTAAAAATTTCAACTGCCTAGCTATCACGGTTCTTGAGATACACAGCACACAGAATGGCGACCACTAAAAACGGTCAAAATATCACGTTTTTTCTATGGGACCCCCCTTAATTATTATTATTATTTTGATTTTAGTATTTGTTGTTATAGCGGCAAACAAAATACATCATCTGTGAAAATTTCAATTGCCTAGCTCTTATGGTTCTTGAGATACAGCTTGATGACAAACGGACATACCTAACAGTTAAAGAGGAACAAAAGTAATTTTTATTACGCTGTGCACAAGAACACAGGAAAATTAAAAAAAGTAACTTTAAAAAGGAAATTCGTAGAATAATGTTTTTTCATGTAAATTATTAAATAGTAATGAGTTTCGGGTACACTAGCGTTTTATTTGCCTCACAAACTCGAACTACATAAAATTTTCCATACTAGCCAGTACAAAATTTCATATGTTTGTTTGGCATCAAGTCGGCACCTGATGTCGTGATCCAATCACAATAATATTTCATAATTAAGCTAACAAGACTATTTAGAAAAAAAATAGAGGGTATGCGTTTTTATTTTCGAGAAAAAAAAATTCTCCCTTATGTCTTGGGACACCCTAATCTACACTAATATTATAAAGAGGAAAACTTTGTTTGTTTGTTTGTTTGAACGCGCTAATCTCAGGAACTACTGGTTCGAATTGAAAAAATCTTTGTGTGTTGGATAGACCATTTTTCGAGGAAGGCTTTAGGCTGTATAACATCACGCTGCGACTAATAGGAGCGAAGAAATATTGGAAAATGTGGGAAAAAACGGGGAAATTTGTACACTATTCCACGCGGACGGAGTCGCGGGCACAGCTAGTTTAATTATACATACTAGCAGTGCGCTCGACTCCGTCCGCGTGGAATAGTCACTTTGGGTAATTTACCCCGTTATTTCCACATTTTGCAGTATTTCTTCGCTCCTATTGGTTGCAGCGTGATGTTATATGTATAGCATAAACCCTTCCTCGATGAATGGTCTATCCAACACAAAAATAATTTTTCAATTCGGACCAGTAATTCCTGAGAATAGCGCGTTCAAACAAACAAACAAACAAACTCTTCAGCTTTATAATATTAGTATAGATAAAACTCATAGGTGGCTGACTGACTGACTGACTGACATAGTGATCTAGCAACGCACAGCCCAAACCACTGGACAAATAGGGCTAAAATTTGGCAAGCAGGTAGATGTTACGACCTAAACATCCGTTAAGAAGGGATTTTGACTAATTCTACCCCCAGGGGTTTAAAATAGGGGACGTAAATTTGGATGAAAATTGACAATTTTAAACCGATCGGGCTGAGACTCTGCATGCAAAAAATTACTATGACGTAAAAACTAAAAACCGTAAAAAGTAAAAGCCGCAAAAACTATATCTAATTAAGTAATAATATTTTTTCTAAGCCGCGAGCAAAAGCTAGTATAGGTGCTCTAAGACTGACTATATATTTCCGTTTCGCTTTAGGCGCAGCGCAGACGACAGTGTTTTGTGCGATCGAGTCTGTGGAGCAATAAATTCTCTGAATGGCGCGCTGACAGTTTCCAGGAATTTCCATTCAGAGTTTCGTGGAAGAGACTCGATCGCACAAAACTCTGTCGTCTGCGCTGCGCCTTAACCGTTTGTTTTTCGACCGTGGATGTCGTAAGAGGGGACTAATGCTAAGCGTCCACTTGTCGGTATCGTACGCATCGGACGTATCGCACGCAACGGATTTTAGTATTCTTTGTTTAGAAACTCATACAAGTGCGTCCACCTGTCCGCATCGTACGCATCGCATTTCGCCATACGTCTGATTGAATCCGATGCGTCCGATGCGTGCGATGCGGACCTGTGGACGCTTAGCTTTAGGGAATAGGTTAAGGTATATTTCAGGCGACAGGCTAGCAACCTGTCACTATTATGCCTGCAAACTCAACCTAAAAAAATATGCTAGAAGTGGCCACGGAACGTGAAACGTGAACGGTTTTGTCTACGAAGCGTATAGTGTGCTCTGCCTACCCCATTTGCGAATACAGGCGTGATGTATGTAGGTTTGTATGTCTACACCCTGCATAGATCGGAAGCAGAGAACGTTAAACAAACGTTAGTAAAACTTCCGGCATAAAAATTGTAGAACACATTCGGTTTTATGCTAAATTTACAACCACTAATTGCCGTTCCAAGCACGAGTGAGTGCAATTTCACTAAATGACTGTAATTGAATGCAAAACGAAATACAACAAATTATCTTTTAATACCAATACGATTATGTAATATGTTCTCATGTTCTGTGTAGTCATATGAAGGTAATAGTAAACATAACATCCAACTACAGCCACAAACTGCTTTCTTGTGGTGTCGGATTTAGAATAACGTCTATTTCTTCCGTGAATGTCGTAAGCTAAGCCTTAGGCCTCATTTAAAGAGACGCGCGCGCGCTATTTCTTCCGTGGATGTCGTCAAAGGCGACGTAAGGTACATTAGGCAATTTGTTATTATTCTACGTCACCCATCGTGAAATAGCCATGGTTTCGGCTATATTAATTTAGTGTGGTCTGCCTACCCTATTTGGAAGCACAAGCGTGATTGAATATGTACTGTTAGACGCTCTCTCCATTTCTTCCTTGGATGTCGTAGGAGGTGATTTAAACCTCATTTAAAGAGACGTGTGGCGTCGAGCGTCGCGTGCAGAAGTTCAAACCGCATTTTTTTTAAACTTAAGCCGTTATTGTGATAACGTTCAAGCGTGTCACGAGTAAGCAGATACTATAAGATATCTGTCAATATCGCTCCCTATACAATTCAATGCGCTATTCACACGCAGCGCAGATGATTTATATTTTACCGTCAAGTAACTGTTGGCCGCGACGCGACCTATGGAAAGATGGTATTTATACGCAGATAAAATACTGTCGTATCTGCTTGGTCTGTGATATCCTTAACGGAGAAGCGTAAAAGAGAAACGGTAAAATATACCTAAATCATCTGCGCTGCGTGTGAATAGCTCATTGAATTGTATAGGGAGCGATATTGACAGATATCTTATAGTATCTGCTTACTCGTGACATGCTTGAACGTTATCACAATAACGGCTTAAGTTTAAAAAAAAATGCGGTTTGCACCTCTGCACGCGACGCTCGATGCCACACGTCTCTTTAAATGAGGTTTAAATCACCTCCTACGACATCCAAGGAAGAAATGGAGAGAGCGTCTAACAGTATTCAATCACGCTTGTGCTTCCAAATGGGGTAGGCAGATCACACTAAATGAATATAGCCAAAACCATGGCTATTACACGATGGGTGACGTAGAATAATAACAAATTGCCTAATGTACCTTGTCGCCTTTGACGACATCCACGGAAGAAATGGAGAGGTGTTAACTTGCGTAAAATTTCATTATAATCTCGATCATCATAAATACACGTCAAATAAAAGATTACTCATGCCGATAAATCGTTAATATTGTTACAATGTTCGATGGATCGTTCAATATGTCGTTACGTCAGATCTCATTCCAGCCATATTAGGAAACGCGACCACAATCGATAAGTCTAAGAATCGACTATCGCGTGATCGATTGGAGAATCGACTGCAAGATCGATTGTTCGATTGCGTCACGACGTGACTGGCGGTTTTTAGATGGTAATATTAGGTCACATGGGCGCCCATCGAGTGCTTTATTCGATATAGTAACGATTATCCGATCATACATTACGTCTGTATTCCCAAATGGGGTAGGCAGAGCTCACGAAAAATACTATAGACAGAACTATGACTATTTCACATTTCGCAGATATTTTTTACGTTTTTATTTAAGAAGTAAAATTGTAATTGCTAGCTTGTCGCCTAAACCGTACATTAACCATTAAGTACTTAGACTTATACACAGTGCCGTAAGGTTCAGTATCGTTTAAAGACCATAAAATTCTTTCCGTTCCGGCCGTTTGGTGGAAATCATGCAAAAAATAAACCTATTTCCTTAGTCACCTCTTACGACAAGTACGACAACCACGGAATAAATGGAGAGGTGTTGTGGGAAAAGTGTGTTATTCCAAACGGGAAAATTTATTAAAAGTACATGACAATGTAGATAAAGTGGATAGACGATACATAATTATTTGTGATTCTTTATGGAATTAGAATAAACGGGCTCATTTTCATAAGCTTACACTCGTATGTTAATGCTTTTTAGTATTCAAAAGTCACATAAATATCTTATTATCATCCATCAGACTTACTAGGACGGAACCCTAGGTTCCCAGGGTACCTAACTAGTTCGTGACGTTCAGCTAAGGCCTGGAGAAAGTCTAGCAATTCTAGCATGTTTCAATTTATCTGTGTTTGCGATGTGAAATGCTTATTGAAAACTTGGTATCCCTTTAAGGGCACATCCGTCAATTAGGATGTTATATGTTGAGTTATATCACATTTAGAGATATTAGATAAAGCACTGCGAGAGAGGAAACACTGCCGGCATCTTTGGGACCATGACTCGGTGGTGCCCTTTTTTATATAATGACTTATAATGATGACTTGAAGTGGACATATTTCACATTATGTGATATGATTTTATTTTGACATAGATATTTTTGTATTTTAAACATTTTTTTTTAATTGTATTGAAATCAGACATTTCTATTTATTACTAGGTACTATTACCTATGTGCTTATTTTTTATTATTGTTTGAAATTTGACGATCTTTTTGTGAATTACTAAACTTGTATCTGACATAAAAATTAGATGCTATGTATTTTTCAAAATGAAATAAATGAATCGATCTAATCTATTTATCTATCTATCTATTTTTTTTTATCTAATAAGACCAATGAATATTTTAATATTTTTTAGACAAAAAATAATACCTTATAATATTGTTTGTACACGTATTTTTTCTTTTCACTAACAAACAAGAAACGACGAAGATAAAACGCTTAGAAGTTTCGAGTGACGTCACTACGTGGTACAATTTTGACCGAGGCGTGACGTCACAAGCCCCCACTCCGGAAGTTTGCTCTATATCTTTGTCGATTTTTAATTATTTGATAAACGAAAAAACACGTGTTCCATTATTTTTTATTATCTAACCGATGCACTAATTACCAGGCAGCGAAACTTTGGTGCCGGTGACGTCATTATGACGCAAATAAATTGGCATATAGGGTGTGTTTATAAATTATATACAACATAATTACCTTTACCAAGCTTTGACAGATGCAAAAGTTGTCACTAGCACGCCGAGTTAATAGTAATGTCAAACTTTATATTCAACCTTACACAAATAAATTAAGGACGCTTTCGGTTCCCGTGAGTAGATGCATAATTATATCAGTCGTTAGCGTTCAACCTGCGGTGCCGATATGTACCTATCTATATGTCGTTGTAGAAAAAAATAGGGACAAGGAAGGCTATTTGTTTTTACTGCGAAATCTAAAATTAGATTATAAATTATTAAATTAATTATTTATAATCTAGATAAAAACACTCTGTATGAAGCTCGACGTCATAAGGCTGTCAACGGCACCAAAGTTTCGCTCCCTGCTAATTAGTATCCTAAATTTGTATCTTTTATTATTTACTTAGTTCTGGTTTGACATTTAAGTAATACTTATTTTAATGTTTAATGTTTGTTACGCGCGTGTTCTTAACAATGAACGTTTCTGAACGTTTCTTAGGATTTGTGTAAATAGCGTACTGTTATATAATGCGTATAAAATGTATGAGGACTTTGGTGTTTATGTAACGGATGACAAGCACCGATGTATGACTGTTCGGGCTAGGTGGACGGGCGGTTTGAACGCGGCGTTTTATCTAAACGCGGCGTTTTGATAAAACAAACTAGTATGTTCTTGATACCAACGTCGACATACGTGACTTTACAATCTATCATTTTGGAATGAAAGTTAGTTATGTTAGTTAAGTGTGTTGGCAAAATTCCTCAATGTGGTGCTTATTGTAACTAACACTTTTGATGGAAACTGTAAAATTATAAGGTTTTTTTAATTCATTCAAATTCAAATTAAAAATTCATAAAATCCATACAAATAAGGAAATAATAAACATAAAATAATCTTAAAGGTCTAAAAAATAATTAATAAATGTAACATAACGATGTCATCGTGTGCTGTTTTTTTCTGAGTAAGGAGTCGTAATTTTTGGTACACTTGGTTTCATTTCCTACTTATACTTACCTGTTTTTTATTAACGCGGCGACGCTTAACACAAAATCACTCCTTTGATTGTTTGAATTGAATTTCAGCGTCCAAAATTAGATTCACAAGCTTTTAATTTTTTTTTTATCTGGTAACGTCTTAAAATTTTCAATAGATTTATCACTCTGTTTACTATATTTTGTAGGCGATAGACTAAAATCAAGTCACCATTCGTACCACTTTGGTCTTTAAGCCTAACGTTACTAAAAGCGCCCTAGGAATACCCATTTCGTAAACACAGGCATGACGTAGCAATAGTGTACTTCTACCTGTCGACCCGCGCGTTTCAACCGCTCGTCCACAGCGTATAAACTTTGACATTTTCTTACGCAACCAGAGGTCACCGCTAGACCCACACCATTCAAAACAATACTTACATTCACAATTTACTGCCCTCCAACCGAAAAGGCACAACATAATTTCTACGATACACGAAAATTAACTTTCTATCTTACACCGTACAGTTGATAATCACTTGTGAACACATCGTGCGGACGAGCAGGTAAGATTGAAAGAGCGTAAGTCGCTAGTTCTGTTGGACTGATGACGACTTTGACCAGTAGAGTTAAAGATGAGAATGCTTTGATGGTTCGAACAGCTGACGACTGTTTTAATTATAATTGACATAGTTAAAAATTAACGAGATTACTTGTATAATAAGTTAAGTTTACTATACGCGTGATTTAATAGTTATTCAAGTGACAACTGTATCATAAAACAATGTATTCGAGTATGGTTCGTGTTATGAACCTTGAGTATGTTGAATAACATAGGCCAACACATACAGTCATGCGTATGTTCCCAAATGGGGTAGGCAGAACACACAAAACGGTACATAGACAAAACCATGACCATGTCAGGATCGTGGTCACTTCTAGAATATTTTATCCTATACCTTTAAACGAGCAATTCTTGTATATATATTTATAAATATATACCAGCTATCTCGGAAACGGCTCTAACG
>BHDV01065322.1:5637-25676 GCA_005406045.1 Adoxophyes honmai | reverse complement strand
ATATTAGTTTTACAACTTGTATTACCAGTATTTCAATGTATGCAAAAAATAATCCGAGTAAAGCTCGGTCACCCAGCTAGTCCTTACTAATATTATAAAAGTCAGAAAGTGAGTTTGTTTGTTTGTTCCGCTTTCACGCCGTAACTACTGAACCGATTGCTTTGAAATTTTGTAGACGTAAAGATAGACGTCCGGATTAAATAATAGGGTACTTTTTATCCCGGAAAAAATTGATGTTCCCGAGGGAAAACAAAAATGTAGTTTGCTTGACAGATCGATATCAATCGATGATAGATCGATATCGATCGATAGATGATAGATCGATGGCGCTGTGTGTCGTTTGAAACGAGAAGTTTTCTTATAGTTGTGCTTTATACCGCAATATAACCGAGTTCCACGCGGGCGAAGCCGCGGGCGGAAAGCTAGTCGGTTATAAGTCTGCAGGTATAATAGTGAGAGGTTGCTATCCTGACGCCTAAAATACACCTCAACCAACCTGTCACCATTATGGGGCAGCGCAGACGGCATACTTTTTGTGCGATCGAGTCTGCGGCGCACAAAAAGTCTGCATGGATCGCATGAATTGTGCACTGGACGTTTTGCGCGTCGTGTGCGTTACTGCATATAATTCCATAGGTTCTATTTTCACAGACTGAAAAGTCCGTCGCGGATAGTCTGTCGTCTGCGCAAGGACTATTAAGTTAACTTATTTCCCAAAAATTTATTATAGAAGTTGCAACAAAAGTGAAATAGGTACAGTCAACCAATTTGATTCCTAGGCCACTGTAGAACCATGTCGTAATAAATTTATTCGTTTATCTTCTATGACATTGAGTGTTGCATTACGCATGTCGTGATGACATCTTAATTGTTTCGAATATGTGTCATCGATAATTAATAGAAAAGAAGTTTGTTTAGGTATCAAAAACTTTCATGTCATAGATATTAGGATGAAAACTAAAAATACTTTTCTGCCAAAACTTCGCTGAAAGAGTATCGTCTATTTGTTTCTCTGTCACACTTGCGTATAAAAGAAGGTTAACTGGAATTGTCACTGTCTGTCTGTCAAACTTTCTTTTTAATTTCATGTCATGTTTGACCCGCACCGATGTTGTCATTATATAGATAGTGACTATAGAGTCAATGCAACAAAGTTCTATAGTGGCCTAGGAATCAAATTGGTTGACTGTACCTAGCGTGCTTTGCAATACAGACGTGATGAATGTACTCGTATGTATCTATATTCACTATCCATAAGTTGTCCAAATCCATGTCAATTATGTAAGTAAAGAAAGTCAAACGATCACGATGCCCTCTTCTACTAAGTATCATTGAATTACGAAACAAATCCGAAACTGTAAAATTACTAGAGACGATGATCGGCCAAAACGTCTCTGTTTGGTGTGAAAGACGTATAAAGCTCCGTAGAAGGCTTTATTACATCGTTTCTTGTTTTGTTTATCTATTGTACTATTATTTGAACGAGTGTGTGGTTTAGCAGTACCGTAAGCTTGGGTCACTTTGCCATAAAACATTTTTATTCAATGAATGATTTCTGTGTGGTCGGGTTTTAGAATAATAAATACCTCTCCATCTATATCAAATGCGTTTCTATCAGCGAATATAGTAACTTTGTTGGGGCAAAATATTTTTCTAGGTTTTGACTTTTGACTTGACAAGCAGAGGTAAATAAAAAGTACCTAACTGAAAAATAACTAAATGGTAAATAAAAAATACTATATACATAGTCTAAACATCACTCCTGTATTCCCGGTGGGGAAAGCAGAGCACATAAAACTTTACATAGTCCAATGATATTATATGATGAATAAATACTAATATAGTAAATAACATAAGTATACGGCCTACTTTATATGTTCTCAAGTGTGACAATACTTGAAAATACGATGGTCAAAGAGCGTACAGTTTATTTAGCAAACGTTCGAATTTATGCAATATTTATTTGACATTTGGTTACGTTGATATAACGGAGTTATTAACACTTAAAGTCGACCTTGTATTTTCAATATATTTGAAGGATTTTATCAAATAGAAACCAGAATAAACAAATGCAAGGAAAACTTGCATTGATTCATATATTATGCTAACGGTAACTTAGTGTTGGCACTTAACTGCGATAAAAAATAAGCAAAAGAAGCTAGAAGGTCTTTTTTTGTATTAAGACGATTTTACTGTGTTTATTATGTTTGGAAACCAGTAGTACACCAGTATATTCAAGAATGTTGAGTTGAAAAAAAGGTTGATTATCTTCAAAACATGATGTTAGACTTGGAAGGTCCGCATCGCTAACCTGACCCGAAAACTATTCGTAATAGAATTTTACATACATACATACATATTCTCACGCCTGTATTCCCAAGAGGGGTAGGCAGAGCACATGAATTCAAAAATCCAGTGCCACGTTTAGCAATTTCAGGGTAAACAGCTGGTTAAACGTGATATTGCAGTGACAGGTTGCTAGCCCATCGCCCACAGTACACTAACCCTTTCCCAGAGTCGACTTTTACGACACCCACGGGCAGAAAGGGGGAGGTGCTATTCTAACCCGGCACCACACGGGGTGCGAGAATTTTACTAAAACAATATTATCCGTACCAATATATAAATGTGAAAGTGTGTGTGTTTGTTTGTTTGTTTGTTTGTCCGTCTTTCACGGCTAAACGGAGCGATGGATTGACGTGATTTTTTAGGTAGAGATAGTTTAGGGCATGGAGAGTGACATAGGCTACATTTTGTCTCTTCAAAACCCCCCATTTCCCTAAAGTGAGGAGTGGAAGTTTTCAATGTAGAAAGCTATAAAATTGGTATGAGTGCTATCTCATATGCTTTGCCCCTTATTCTACCGAGTCTACAGACAAATCCAAACTACTACATATTTATGAAATCCGTTTCGGAAGGTTCCTAAAACTTTGCACAATTCACACTCTAGTGTTGTGTGACCTGACCCTATGTTGGCAGAGTTGCACAAACTCTACACTAATGTTTGCTATACCAGTTAGCAGGTTTTCACGCGTTCGCGTTGCGTTTCAGTTTAGTGTAATGACATAATGTTATAGGTAACTATTACATTTTATTTGTTGAAACACAGTTGAGGACGTTTTGTTTTTAATCAAATTACTACCACATACTGGAATACCTTTCCATTTTGGCCGTGGATGTCATAAGAGGCGAGGAGGCGACTAAGGAAATAGCGTAAGGTGTATTTTAGGCAGAATACAAAAGTACAAAATTAACATAAAAAATCGTTTTTGGATCTCTATTCGTCAGTGATTCAACAAATAACTACTAGAGGTACAGCGGGATTGTAGGTAGAATGTTTTCTGTCATACATAAAGTACCTACCTATCTAAACGGGTAGCTAGCCTGTCGCCTAAGGTCTATCTATATGTCGAAGGCGGATTGTATAATCCGCCGTTTTACATAACGCCTAACCGTTTTGCAAAACGGCTCAACGTTTAGCCGGATTGAAAGCGGCTGAACAAAAAACCGCCGGAATGAATTCGGCGGCTCAACGTTTAGCCGGATTGAAAGCGGCTGAACAAAAAACCGCCGGAATGAATTCGGCGCTAAACGTTATTCATTACGGCTAGGCATAATGTAATACGGCGAGAGATTAGCCGCCGCTTTGGCCGAGCGAGCGCAGCGAGCGAGGAATACCACCTCGGAGCGAATACGACTCGGACAGGTTAGGTTAGAATGCCAAGGCGGGAGCGAAGCGCAGCGAGCTCCCGCCTTGGCCTTCGAGGTTAGTAATTTTTTTTATAACAGCTCAGAATTTTTTTTTAATAAGTCAACTACTAACTAAAAACACCTTGGTTTAAATATTTTCATTTTCAACATTTCATGGTCACCCTATAATATTGGTAGTAGTACAATGCGGCTAAACGTGGGCCGCCTTTTTGAAGAACGTTTCGCAATAACAATCCGGCTGAACGTTGAGCCGCCGCTTTACAAAACGGCGCTGTTTTGCAAAACGGCTAGGCGTTATGTAAAACGGCGGATTATACAATCCGCCTTCGACATATATTAAGGTCTGTCTATCTGAAGCAAACCTTAACCTATTTCCTTAGTCGCCTCTCACGTTGTGAAGCGGTTTGGTTCTCAACTCAACACCACAAGCAAAAAAAGAACAAAATCCGCAAGTTTTTTTTTTATTGCCAAATGAAGAGCCAAAACTAAACATAAAAATTAGCTCAGACTTCTCACATTTTCTCTTTCTAAAAAAACAATAACTTTAAGTTCTAAGTTTAAAGCACACAAAGTAAGTATTGCGTAAGTAGCCCGCATTGTGCATTGTTGCGGGTTCGATTCCCAGGTTTGATATATCGCCGCACGCGCACAATAGTTGTCTTCGCGCTTGTAAAGGCGCGGCCATACTGTTCGACACGTGGTTGGAATAAAACTGCGCAGACGACAGACTTTTTGCGCGATCAAGTCTGCGGCGCACAGATCTCTGCGTGGATTGTCACATTGTGCGCCGGACTCTTTGCGGGTCGTGTGCGTTACTGCATAATAATTCCTTAGGTTCTATTTTCACAGACTAAAAAGTCCGACGACAGACAATCCACGACTCGTGGATTGTCTGTCGCCTGCGCAGGGCCTGAGGACTGGTGTCCACAGTAGGTTATCATCATCAGCTCAGCCATAAGACGTCCTTCGCCTTTGGACTTCCGTATGTAACGGCTGGAAGTGACCTGCGTCCAGCGTCTTCCCGCGATCTTTATAAGGTCGTTTGTCCATCTTGTTGGGGGACGTCCTACGGTGCGTTTGCTGGTCCGTGGTCTTCACTCGAGCACTTTTCGACCTCATATATATTATCTCACCTCAGGCAACTTCCATGGGCTCATTGTGAATTTGATCGAGTGCGAAGTGTCGCTTCGGTCATTAACCTGTTGTCTGTGTTTGATAAGGATCCCAAAAGTAACCGTCGTATGTGTATGATAAGGATCAAAATCATACCTACGACCTTTTCGAATTTTTGCGAGTTAGGATTCTTATTAAACGCAGACGACAGGTTAACCGACGTTTCTTGAGTGCCTCGACGAGGAAGTGTAGAAGAATTAAAAATATATGTTTTCGATCAAGGAAATTGATACCTGTACCACTTTGAACCTTTCCATATTGAATTTCATATTGCTTTAATTAGTAACTAGTATGGTACAGGTAAAAAACTTAAGTAAGTCACCTGTTGTATGTAGCTGTGTACAGTTTGCAATGAACGACGCGAAAAATCTGAAAACAATTACTTAACACGTTCATTGCCACATCACGCGACGTCGCGTGATGCAGTCCAATACTCTGTGGCCGACCACGCGACGTCGCGTGAGGGTGCCTTACAATTTTGTTCTCGCTGCCAAACGTTGGCCGTAACGTATTGGCTTATGGCATTTATTGTGGCCACTAGGGAACGGAATTACCTATTCGTTAGTGATCGTGGCCCGTGGGTAGCTACCTTGCATTTTTTTTACCGCGCTCATTAGTTGGCTCTTTGCAGCCGCGCGGTATAGGCGTGTTGCTTTGTTTTATTACGTTATTTATCATCGGATTACGTGTTTTTAGGTAGCTTTTACAATTAGTAATAACGCTAAGTCGATAAAGAGGTCTGCTAAGTGATCTACGTGATATGTTTTCACCACGCGAAGTCGCGTGAAGTGGCCATGTAGGCAAGAAAGGCCATATTATGGGATCAAATTCGACCCGTATGGCCGTTCACGCGACTTCGCGTGACAAAAACATATGTATTTATTTTGACATTAATTTAATATATAACAATGGATTTGATATATAAAAGTTCTATTATGACCAAAATAACCAATTTAAATGAATTTTAAATTTTGGCCATCTCGGTATGTTCACCATTTTTGGCTTGGCAATGAACGTGTTAAAATTGACAACTATTTATACCGTATTGTGACCGTTATGTCAATCATAAGTGGACAGGAATAATCAAACTTGAAAGATAAAAGCAAATAATGAGTATGCAAATCATCAAAAATCATATTTCAAATTTTAATATTAGAATGTCTATTCGTACACGTTACTCACACATACAACAGGTGACTTAGCTAAGTTTTTCACCTATATGTCACAGTAACATTTCTTGTAATAAGGTACAAAGTGGCACAGGTATCAAATTCCTTGACTGTACCTAAGTACCTATCCGTAATTTTTAACAGTGTGATCACTGCGCTATGCAACGTAACCTTGCGGTGATCTTTCGCGCATTTTTTCTCTTAGACGTTTTAGGTCTCTTTGAATAGGAAACAATCACACCGTTAATTAATTTATAGCTCGCCTTCCATGGTGGACATTCTTTTGTTTGCCTAATTAATTTAGTCTCAGTACTAGCATGATGTTAATTGATTAAACACCTAAATCTTTTTTACGTACAGTATGTGCCCCCACTTACCTATCCAGGCAATTCGGTGTTTTGAACGCGCACCACTACTAATACAAAGTTTGTCTAACTATTTTTAGCAAAATCAAAATGAGGTAGTTCATGATATTAATATTTCGCTAAAAATAGTTAGACAAACTTTGTATTAGTAGTGGTGCGCGTTCAAAACACCGAATTGCCTGGATAGGTAAGTGGGGGCACATACTGTACATACATATTCTCACTCCTGTATTCCCAAGAGGGGTAGGCAGAGCACATGACTTCAAAAATTTAGTGCCACGTTTAGCAATTTCGGGGTGAACAGATGGTTGAACGTGATATTGCAGTGACAGGTTGCTAGCCCATCGCCCAAAATACTTTACCCTTTCCCAGAGTCGACTCTTACGACATCCACGGGAAGAAAGGGGGTGGTGCTGTTCTAACCCGGCACCACACGGGGAAATCTTTTTTGGCTTCAAAATAAAAACGAAGTAGAGATTTTTTTTATTGAAAGAAACAAAACGAAGTTCATGTTACAAGGTCGGTGATGTGGTTTGCGCCACCTATCGCCGAAGAGCCGAACTTCTACTACAAACATCATGGTATACCAAACTATAAAATGACGATCCGAGAAGTTTGGAACATCGGTTGCATTGCATCCATACAACTTTCTCTGTGTGGACTTCGGTCCCCAGACATAACATATCTGCTTGGAGAGAGACCTCTCTATTGAAGTCTTTCTCACAGGATGTTGTTTTTAACCGACTTCAAAAAGGAGGAGGTTCTCAATTCGACCTAATTTTTTTTTTTTAATTTTTTTTTTGTGTGTATGTTACTGGATAACTCGAAAACCCGTGGACCGATTTTCAAATATTTTTTTTTAATCGAAAGGGTATAACTCGAAATTGGTCCCTTTGGCACGAAACCAGGATCTGATGATGGAATCCTGGAGAAATCGAGGGAACTCTTCAAATTTTATATGGAGATGTAAGACGTTTTCGGTAATTTGTTGATGAAGTCAAGATTTTACATTCAGTAAATAGAATACTTTTAAAATATTGCTAATTTGAAGTCGGTTTTTTTTTGTTTCAAATTATTTATTTGTAATGTTTTATCACAACTTTTTTTTCTGTTTTTGCCAGATGTCGCGGTGGTGCACTGCCTTGGCGCTGTGCGCGTTGGTCGCCTGTGCCAGCGCAGCGGACGCTCAGTCTCGCTTACGTAAGTTTTCTAAAATTCTAATTCATACTCATTTATTCGTAATAAAATTAGCTTTACACGTCATCTAAATTCATCAAAAAAAAAAATGAAAACAATACAAAAATGTACGATGTAGTGTGGGCGATTATAAAATCGATGTTGATTGACATTAAATTAATATTTCCAACATCCTAAAATAGATATTAAATACTTATTTTATTTGTAATTTATATAATGTGTATCAAATAATGCCTTTTAATATGTCTCAGTCATATAAATAACTATTTTATGTTAATATTCTTGTAATTTTTTATAGTACAAAGTTTTTTTACTAGTTCATAAACAGGCAAAGTATTTTCTGCAAACTGTAAAACAAAATTGACATTTTAAGTAAAACACGCAACTATTTTTACAGAGAGTATACGCAAACGGTCTAGGAGTGGTACGTACACAAACAAATTACTATCACCATTCAAACTACCCTAGAAGTACCATTGTTTTGTACCATTCATTTTAGTATATATTCGCTTTAAGTTACTATTTTTCTCAATGTTCTATTACGAACCAGATACAAGCATTCATTAAAAACCATTGATCTCCTTACTAACAGGCGTTCTTTCGAAAAACGAGCACTAAGTGGCGCTGTATTCACTTCTCGCGCACAATATAATCGTACGTACAAGGAGTCTACTCCCGAAAAAAAAAAATAGTTGTCTCTTTCTACCGTTACCTAACTGCAGGCTTTTCACGATGTCTCTAGGAGCCTAAAATGACCATTTCTAAAAATAGACTTGTTGGATTCAAATTAAAAATACTTTGTAATTATGTTACAATGTTTTTCCATTTATGTGAAGTTTGCTGGCCTTGATCAAATATCAGACAACTAACTTTAAATACTCCTAATGCCGGTAGCCGTCGGGCTGCCAATTACAGGCAAACGGTCGAATGCCACTCGAGTGTACAACGCCATCCATAAAGCTCGTATTTCAAAGGAGCGTACGTTAGTATAGCAGTGGTTATTCTACTAGTCTTTGTATGATTACCACGAGTTTACACCGACGACCGTACTCGCTTAGACGGCGTGGGCGATTCGTATGGAGTATTTCACTTCTACCAGTGGCCGCTAGGAACGCTGTTCAATTTCTCCAAACAAATCGGTGACTGTGAACTCATGGTAAGGGCTGTATGAATGTTGCAAGTTACAAATGGTGCTACTAGCGTAGAAGGCTTCACAGCGAGACGGTTTAGTCGGCACAGATTTTTTAAGAAATATTCAGGGTTGCTGATAGAGAAAACTAAGCAAGTTTTTTGTAATATAAGGAAGACACGTCAACATTGGTCACCTCTCGATGATAGATGCGATGCCAACCCTAAGGTCTGATTGTATTGAAGTAGTTGTATTGACTCCTACCCTCCGTACCGGAACACAACAGTGTTCGCACTGCTGTTTTGCGGCAGCTTGTACGCTGGGTTAAAGTGCTGGTATGCGGACGGATCCTGCACAAGGTTCTACTCATTTTTATTTAGGGTTCCGTAGTTCACAAGGAACCCTTATTACGGTAAAGTAAACGTTTAAAGTTTAAACGATACAGGATTAATTATTTTACTTATGATGTATTGGAGTAAGTCACTTTTTACTCGCAGGGCTATACGTAGAGGTACATTTTTCATACGAAAAAGCTGGCAAGAGTGATTTATGCCATAAAATTATACACTTGTTTGAATAAATGGACCCTTATAACCTGTAAGAAAATGTTATTTTGTTTCTTATCTGCAACCCTGTATTTTTTTTATAACTTGTAGTACGCCGACTTAGCCTTCAATCGTTCCATTCGTTTGATCACAAAAACCAAAAAGCATTTGACGCTTTACACAAGCTTCATACACCCATCTCGCATTCAAGAAACAGAAACAAACATTCAAATACCTGATAAATTTGTTTCTGTTTCTCGAATATGTTCGAAAACACAATTCACCGACCTTGCACATTTACTTTACTCTATGTCATTTGCCAACTCGTGAACACTTTCAAGAAAAACTATTTCTATACATTGATCAGACGCTTTTAAAACAGATGTTACAGGTCGCGCGGTGAGGTAAGATCGCTCGGCAAAAGTAGAAGGGGTATGCGCAGTAACCAACTTTTAGGTCTATTCGGTGTCTAAGAAGTAAGGGGGTGGACGGCGACACACTATAGGTGGGATACTCGCCTGTCTCGCCTTCACCTCCCCGTGTTACCTCCGATGCGCCGATTACCCCCACTAGTTTCGCAGAGCGATCTTAAACCACAGCGTGGCGTATACTTCAACCAACGGTTTTCCTTGTTTTTTCTGTCATTGGTTCAAAATTCGACCTGTTTTTTTAAACATGTTTAGATTGTTGTACTCATACTACTCATACTCGTGCATTATTCTTTCTGTAATCTCCGCAACTTCCTACATATCTTTTCTTTCTAAAAAACAACACACCACTGTACCTATTTGTAATGTAGAATGTAGTGTAAATAATTAAACAAATTTCCTTGCATTGTTTATTGGTATATTAAAAATATGCAACAATGGTTTTGATTGATACTTACGTGGTACCAGCTTGCAGAACATTTCCGTCTTTCTTTCATTATGTGTGTTGGTTGTTTGGTGGTTAGTTCTGCTGATATTGAATTATGATTCTCTGGTAACTTATCCCTGGTAATTTCTTGTTCTATTTTCCTCAGCATCTCTCATTAATACTTATCTATGGAATCCATCTTCAATTTCGAACTAATTTTCGTTAACCTTTAAGTTCCACCTTCAAGGGCATCTTTTAAATCTGTAGTCATTTCCTCTTGACCATCCTGATCTTCGTAATAATTCTAATATCCTAGTTCATTACTAATCCCTGGTGTTCAGTCTTCTCATCATTACTGATGACTCCTGGTCTTCCAGCTGATCTGAGTCCAGCCCGTCAGGCAGAAGTGGATGAGATGGTGGGCAATCTTCTTCAATGGATTCAGGGCTTTTACCAACAGAGGAATAGAAAAGGTTCGATATATCGTTAAATTTAGGAGTCATAACTACCTTGTATAGTACAATATACCCATGTTTTAAATCGATCTGAAACTTTAATATATTTTTTTGTGTTTCCAGCTCGCCAGTACTTTGGAGGCAAGCCTGAAAAACCGAGGCCTTTTGAACCTGCGAGCTATCTCCCGCCCACTGGTTACCCGCCAGCAGGGAACCGGCCAACGCCATCGTACAACGAAGGTCCATCCCCATCAAACCCACCTTACCAGCCAAGCCAGCCCTCACCCAGTCCGTCGTACCAACCAACTCAGCCCGAGCAACCATCTTACAAGCCCCCGCAGCAAGATCAAGGATACCAACCAAACAGGCCCAGCCAGCCCACCTATGTTCCTAGTCAGCCGACGCAACCATCTTATCAGCCAAGCCAACCGAGCCAACAACCTTCCCAACCGTCTTACCAACCCAGCCAGCCTACTCAGCCGAGTTACCAACCCAGTCAGCCAAGTTATCAGCCTAGTCAACCCACACAGCCATCTTACCAGCCAAGCCAGCCTAACAAGCCTGATGAAACGACTTTACCGCCTTACGAACAGCCACAGCAAACCGAGCAACCACGTCCAGACGAAGGAAGCGATAGCAGCTCATCATCCGAAACCACCACAACGCCTGATGACGACCGTCATCCTCCTCACATTCACGCTATCACCGTCGACTGTGGTAAGGAGATGATGACCATCAACATTGAGTTCAACAAAGTCTACAATGGCATCATTTACTCCCAAGACCACTTTAACGAGCCAGAGTGCGTTTACGTCCGCGAAAACTCCAACCAGGTGAAATACTCGTTCACAGTAAGTTTGAACACTTGTGGCACCAGATTCTTCAGCGACTTCGAAAACGAGGGGCAGGCGTACTTAGAAAATGTACTAGTATTGCAAAATGAACCGGGTATCCAAGAGGTGTGGGATCACATCCGACGTGTGAGATGCTTGTGGGAAGGCAACTTGACCAAACAATTGGTATCTTCCCTGAGTGTGGGTATGTTGAATCAGATAACGAGCAACTTCAGCGGCGACACAGCAATGGCTCGTCTCGATATCCAAACAGGGCGTGGACCTTTCGCTCCGGAAGCAAACGGGTTAGTCAAAATTGGAGAAATCATGACTTTAGTCGTCTCTGTCACTGGAGACGCTGGCTTTGACATTTTTGTGCGGGAATGCGTCGCCAGAGATTCAGAGAGTCGCCACGTCGTGCCTTTGACCGACAGCAATGGCTGTGTATTGAAACCTAAGATCTTCGGCGCGTTCCAAAAGACCAGGGAAACAGGAAACACAGGAGCTTCAGTCATAGCGTTTGCATTCTTCAACGCGTTCAAGTTCCCCGACGAGATGGATCTTATCATCCAGTGTGATGTGGAGCTGTGCAAGACGGACTGTGATGCTTGCCCCAACCCTGGAAGCATAGAGCCTAGGAGGAAACGAAGAGATGTCATTCATTTTGGGAACAGAACTTTTGAACCATCCACCACGATTGCGAAAGGATTAAGAGTAGTCTTTGCAGAAGATTTGCCTAAAGAAGTTGACAACTTCTGCGTGTCTCCCGCTGCTGCTATGTGGGGCAGCGTGCTTGTTCTCTTCGGGTCTTTGATGACCAGTGTGGTAGTTTCTTACGCCTGGCAGAGGGCACAAGGGAATGCCAAATTTTTATAAGTCTGGACGGAAGACTAATTTAGCTATTAATAATGATTTGCTAAGACGCGCGAAAGAAATCCTTTTTGGAATCGATTGAAGATTTTAACATTGTTCATTTAATTTTGTCATGTATATAAACTTGGTAAATGAACGCAATGCGATTGCGAATCGAATAACGAATTTTCGAGTATTATTGTGATTTTGATTTGTAAGAACGATTTTTTGTGACTTAATTTCTGTAGGTTGTTTTGTATTTAATTAATTTACTTTTGATATCTATTTATAACATTAACTTTTATTTTTCATTAATAATAGTAAGTTTACTGAGGCTTGTAAGAATTAGAAGCTTCCTAATATCACTGCCAATTTATAGAATATATTAGTACTTATTAATTAGGTTTTAAAAATTGTAAATCAATATTTTGGTAAATCAATGAGTTTTAAAGCGTTTTTTTGTTATTATACATTTTACATTAAAATTATAATTACACTTATGTTGTTGTAAATGGCAGTTCATGACGCTAACTGAGAGAGTAGATTATCTCTTTATTGTGTGAGTCAAAATTGCATCATGCTGTAGGTACGGGAACCAATTCATTTCAGACTCACCGCAAAACGTTTTGACAGTAAACGTAATAAAGTTTGCTTTCGTTGAGCAATGCTGTCAGTATAGCGTTCACTTTAAATAGATTCTGTTGTGGATTGAGAATCAATTGCTTCGAAAGTCCAGGTATCGTTACCGGTATTAGTAAAAACTAAAATATCTCCTTTAATTCGGAATTTTAGCTGGGTATTCCTAGATAATATTTAGGTAAGCTTGCAAAACTACGACATCAAATGAAAAAATTGCGATAATATAGAAAAACAACTAAGATACCGTAATTAAATACCGGTATAAATTTACGAAAATAATACCGGTATTCGATCCCTGGAAAGTACAGTCACCAACATAATATCTGCGACGGCAGAGCGTGCATTACTATCTAACACGTCCTTCTACCCAAGTAGAGTCGTATTAGATATTTATGAAGCCTTATTGTGTAATATTTTATATTGGACCCCGTGTGGTGCCGGGTTAGAATAGCACCTCACCCTTTCTTCCCGTGGGTGTCGTAAGAGTCGACTCTGGGAAAGGGTTAGTGTATTGTGGGCGATAGGCTAGCAACCTGTCACCGCAATATCACGTTTAACTATCTGGTTACCCTGAATTTGCTAAACGTGGCACTGGATTTTTGAATTCATGTGCTCTGCCTACCCCTCATGGGAGTATGTATTTTATATTGGAGCTGGTAACTGAACGACAAAGAAAACAAAATACAATACAATTTTGGTGACACTATTGACACATCTTAATAATTCTAAGCTGATAAGGTTAAATCGATAAAACGAAACCAATTATGTCTGAGCATAGGACGATATTTTTGTCATCACCAGAGACGCTCATCTATATAGGTACTAAATGACTGTCGATTGTAGACGTATAAAGGCTTATATTATCAAAACCGCGACAAATGAAAGTCGTTTACTGTGTCAGCCACGCCGCATATGCGTTCTTGCGATAGCTTAATGCGAAATATCGGCCAATTGTCAAACACTTTATTGTCCGTACTAAAACTAAAACATATGTTCTTCTTGTTAATATTTAGAGCGTATTTTGTCCCATTGCTGAGAAAAGGCCTAGTCTTTCTACTGCTTTCGGTATTTTACAGCTAGCAGTTAGTCTTCAAAAAAAGTATCACATATTTCATATAACTTTTTATAAAAATAAAATGAAATTACTTTCATATAAATCCTGACTTAATTTCAAGTTGATTCATCGAAGGTAAATGTACCAATTAACGTCGCTGACGCTTGGTACCTTTAATCAGAATCTAGGTTGTGTAAAACTTAGTGTCAATAATAAGTAGGGGCTGTGAGGAGACACCAATAAGCTTAGCGTTACAACGCAAGTTATGTCACACGCTAGATATAGACTCCTGTCATTTTCTGACATATCCATCGACATAATTGATTCCTGACCCACCATAGAACCTGTAGACAGTGTACGGTTGTACACATTGCATTGCTCGTGTAATGAAATCTTTATTAGGTACGTTTATTGTGACAAAGTTTTGCAGTGGGTCGGGAATGAATTTGTTAGTCTATGTCACGTCAGCACCTATTCAACACAATTGTAGTTTAATTGAATCTCTCTACGTCAGTTTATAATGTTTAATATTTTACTCAAGGGAATACAATCCCGTAAAAACATAGTAATGAAAAAAACGCGTTATATGTTTACACTTTGTACTCATTGTATTGTAAATATTAGTTAGATGCCTTGTAAAAATAGATATTTTAAATAATAACTAGTTGTTTTACTTACCCTATTACATAATTGTGCTCTATGTTCTATTTTGAAATGGTGTACGAAGACCTCATGAAATGTTACATGGACAAAACCATAGCTTTTAAACATATCGTAGCCCTTTTTAGTATTATTTTAGATTTTCAATTAGATAAATAAAAGAGTCTAAAAGGGTGTTCCCGTGTGTAGCCGGGTTAGAATAGCACCTCCCCCTTTCTTCCCGTGGGTGTCGTAAGAGTCGACTCTGGGAAAGGGTTAGTGTATTGTGGATTGTGGGCGATGAGCTAGCAACTTGTCACTGCAATATCACGTTTAACCATCTGGTTACCCTGCTGAAATTGCTAAACGTGGCACTGGATTTTTGAATTCATGTGCTCTGCCTATCCCTCTTGGGAATACAGGCGTGAGAATATGTATGTCTGAAAGGGTCTCCGCAGGGCCTTAGATAATCTGTACAAAGTTGTAGGCGATGGGGATTCTAGAAACGTATGCTAGAGGCTTAAATCCTGATCTCTCTTTAGTTTGATTTTTATTCAACGAACCCCATACACATATTATCAAACCGCGATTAGAAAGGAATTCGAGAGTACCGTTAGCACAATTGTACTTAATAAATGATTAAATATAATTATTTAATTATAAACCAATATTTGATATCTTCATAAGTGCAGACCCTTATAGATAATAGAATTAATAGCTGAATATGATTTGCATTTTTACCCGTGTGGTGCCGGGTTAGAATAGCACCTCCCCCTTTCTTCCCGTGGGTGTCGTAAGAGTCGACTCTGGGAAAGGGTTAGTGAATTGTGGGCGATGGGCTAGCAACCTGTCACTGCAATATCACGTTTGACCATCTGGTTACCCTGAAATTGCTAAACGTGGCACTGGATTTTCGAATTCACGTGCTCTGCCTACCCCGCTTGGGAATACAGGCGTGAGTATATGTATGTATGTATGTATGATTTGCATATTTAAACTCTATTCTCGGTAAATACTGTATTTTTTTTAATAAAAATTTTAAATATCATATCTGACAAATCTGTCACTAACCACATTATTTCGCTTTATCAAATTGCCGTAGCTGTTCAAAAATACATATAAATAAAAAAAAACTTTTTAAATACTTTAAAAACGCTACAGGTTTAAGAAAGTAACTCTATTTCATCTGAAGTATTATCTCTTAATGCTAACGGAAATCAATAGAAAAACGCTACATAATTTGATATTTTTTCCATGATTTAGAAATTAACTGTACCAAAATAACAATAATTTACTTTATCTGCACACTCTACCACTGACAATGTCATATCATGCATTTAGTTCAAAAATGGCATATGAGCTCAATCCCTTTCTAAACGCGGTTTGATAATACATACCAAGACGCCTATGTTCCCAAATGGGATAGGCAGAGCACACGAAATGTTAGACAAAGCCAAGATAATCTTTATGACTATTTCACGCTTCGCAGCCACTTCTAGCCTAATTTTAGGTTTGAAGACAGATGGAATAGGTAGTATAATAATGACAGGTTGCTAGCCTGTCGCCTAAAGCATACCTAAACCTATTTCCTTAGTCGCCTCTTACGACATCTACGGAGGAAACGGAGAAGTGTTATTCTATCCCGACACGACTCAGGACAATTTAGAGTTCGTAATAATTTGCCTTTAGATTTTTTTTATTTGCAATAATAAAATTTAAAACACAAATAAACACAGGAAGGCTTAATTAGGCAACGCTTGATAAATATCTTGATTTAAATCTTAATTCTTATCACAACGGCAGGATCGCTTTCTTTGGGACCGTTACTATCATCCGCTATAAACCTTTAAAGATGCTAAATTCAGCTGACTTTCGTTTCAATGCGGCATTAGTTCGTTTACTCGCTGACCGTTTCACTTAAGACCCGGCAATGTATTGTCACTAAACAATTTTATCACTATCTTCGTCTCAGAGAATTTTGTCTTCTAATACTATATAACGGGGCGAGCAAGGACAAAGTTGACATCCAAACAAAAAATAATACTTTTACACGTTTTTTTACTAATGTGTTTAAACATGTGTTGGCGCCCTCTGACGGCAGCCGGCGACAACAGCAATCTTGCGCACACAACGTAGATCGAACGCGGGGCGAGGATCCACCGCGAGAGGGCGCTCCGATCGCACACAGTGACAGTGTCAAATAGAAACTAAATTTTACGGTGTACCGAGCGTGACATAGCAACTTCTGATCAACGTAGACGTATCCGCACATAAATTCTCAATCGCCACTGTTTATTAGCCAAATTCTATAGTTTATAAAGTCTTGTTAAATTAAGTGACAATCCAATAAAAATTTACAAGAACCGAAAAATAAAAAATCCTTCATTCGCTCTTGCCGAACCACCCCGAGATTGCCTAAGCACAGCCGCAACAACATGAAAGGTTCCTGTGATATTACAAAGCCTATTTTTTACTTATATTTCTAGCTTCTGTTACTGGTTATATATATAACCCAGTGAATCATCGGCATGGGGGTCCGTTAAACCTTGTATTTAGGAAGAGATGACATTTAGCTCCATTTAGCATTATCTACAGATTGCGTAGGTAGCATAACATAACATCACGCCTGTTTTTCCAATAGGAGTAAGCAGAGCACACAAATCGCTACATAGACAAAACGATGACTATTTCACGTTTCGTGGCCACTTCTAGCATATACTTTTTGGTTTTAAGGTGGCAGGTACAATAGTGACAGGTTGCTAGCCTGTCACCTAATACATACAAACATATTCTCACGCCTGTATTCCCATGAGGGGTAGGCAGAGCACATGGATTCAAAAATCCAGTGCCATGTCCAGAATATTCAGGGTAACCAGATGATTAAACTTGATATTGCGGTGACAGGTTGCTAGCCCATCACCCACAATACACTAACCCTTTCCCAGAGTCGACTCTTACGACACCCACGGGAAGAAAGGGGGAGGTGCTATTCTAACCCGGCACCACACGGGTTAACCACTGTCGCCTAAAATGTACCAAAACCTATGTCCTTAGTCGCCTCTTCAACATCCACAGAAGAAGTGAAGGCGTAGGTAACACTCCAACAAAAACTTTCCGTATGGACGTCCCAACTACGCAATTATGACACAATTGCCCTCCCAATCCCATCTCACCTCATTTTACGGTATCTACGTCTTTATTATAGTTTATTTGACTACGTCTCATCGTTATCTGATTTGTCCTATAGCGAGCTGCCAGCTCGAGAAGCGACGTGGCGGACTAGGGTAAACGCACCCGTATGCGGACAGTGTCATCAAAACGGTCATGAAACGGCATAGAGCAGGGGTTCCCAATCTTTTTCAGCCCGCGGCGCACTTACAAGATTAGAAATTTATCACGGCGCCCTACCCTGTGTATTTGAAAAAGATACAGTACAAATACGCTTAGATAATAGTAGTATTTAGGTTGAGAGTGCAAAAATGAAAATGGTTTCGCATAATGATAAAGAATCGACTCACGACGGCGCCCCTTAATACTTTCTGCGGCGCACCAGGGCGCCGCGGCGCACAGTTTGGGAACCCCTGGCATAGAGGATAGAACCTATAGAGAAACAATGTTCGCAACCCCGGTCCGCAAATAGTTTGTTGATTTCAACATACTAAACGTCACCGTCACTGTCACAGAAATTGTACAGAGCCAATAATAATAAAAGAGAAAAAGGCACTAGCGTTACGCGCGATCTTGGACCGGCCAATAAGAGCACAGCGATCACTTCAATTGTTTTGCGGAATAATTTCCGAACAACCAAGATGACATTAGTACTCTATAGGTTCTATCCTCAATGTGAAACGGTAACGATTTCGTTTGCAAATGAACGCGAAGTATGTATGGATGTCGACCGCGGCAAAACCTTTAATTGTGCAAGAAGTGGCTACAATACGGGAAATAGTCATGATTTTGTTTGTGTTAATTTTGTGTGCCTTGCCAACCCCGTCAGGTGAAACAGCCGTGATGTGTGTAAAAAGGAAAAAAAATAAAAAAAACTAGTTGTATTTAATTTTAAGAGTATTGTAAAACTGCTGTGTCTTTACGCGGAGCGTACAGTTTAAGCTAAAATAAAAATAAAACCTAAAATCATCAAGGTACGGACCACGAGTCTGTAGATGAAAAATTTGTTTAAAAAAAAACCAAGCGTGATGTCTATGTATTGTTGTTTTTTTTTTATAAGCACACTAATTATAATGTCTTAAAGCCGACCTATTTTGTGACTTTTCAAATAAAGTTTTTAAACATTAATTCCATTACATTTCACTTTATTTTACTCCCGAGTCAGTATAGAGTACTTTTACCCTATTAATTGTTATAATTTAAGTAATCTAAGGTAATATCAAACATGAATCTCGCTAGATAATAATGAAAACAAAGTAAAGGTTGATAATACATAAATACGACAGGATATTGTTCCTAGTCTCAGTTATAAGGGAACACATTAACTATAAGACTGTAACTTTCTGATACGTAATTTAGTAGTTTGTTGATGTGTTTATGCTTTAGTTGAAACAAAAATGAACAAATCAATAGCTATACAAGTATTAGCCACCTTTGTGGGTCAGTAAGATATTTTTGAGTGTTTTTATTTTAAGTGACATGTGTAAAAATAAAGTGTAATTATTCCTTCTGTGTGGTGTCGGGATAGAATGACACCTCTTCATTTCTTCCGTGAATATCGTAAGCGACTAAGGCAATAGAATTAGATATGCTTTGGGCATCAGGCTAGCAACCTGTCACTATTATACATCTTCCACTTCTTTTCTAATCTAAAATTATGCGTGAAATAGTCATTATCATGGTTTTGTTTATGTCACGTTTCGTGTTTCCTACCCTACCTAACTAGCTACCCTACCTAAGTAGTATAATGCAAACAAACTAAGAAGACTGCTAAACATTAATTGAATTTTCTGGACTTGTTTTGATTGTAATCTCAAAACAGAGTAAGCTAAGCACACGTTGCAAACCCAAAATCATGACTATTTTACGTTACATAGTCACTTTTACCTCAATGTAACAGGTTGCAAGCCTGTCACCTATTTATAACATACCTTTGTACCCCAATATATTTCCTTAGTCACCGCTTACAACATGCACGGAATAATCGTAAATGCTAAGGCAAAAGTAATGCTCGACGCCTCAACTCCCAGTAGATGACACCCATCTGTCACCTGTCTTACTATGACATAAGGTTGCAAGTGCCATGCATTGGGTCAGAGTCGAGCACAGAGACGTTTGCCTTTCATCACGCGGGGAAAAAAATGTCCCGTAACTCCGTAATATAGCAATCAGTAATAACCAGAGATCGGATAAATTTGCGACATTGTTTGCAATTATGTGGACATGACTCCAAAATTAATCAAACTGTTAATTAA
>BHDV01065321.1:88163-163472 GCA_005406045.1 Adoxophyes honmai | reverse complement strand
AGCCGACCTGTATCATAGCAATACGGATATTATTATTTTTAAACTTTTCGTATTGCTGCCAGGATTACCAAAAACCTGTTTTCAGACACTTTAAGTGTAGCATTATACTCCCAAAAACAGTTTCCTTTTGTGCGAATTATTTCAATCCTTCAACTTCAATGTTACGGTTTCGGGTAAATTCTTTGATAATTATCATCTAATAAATTCAGGGTCGCAACGTATTCATTGGTTTGTAACAGAAAATTCAAGATGCCTCAATACAATTTTTAAATGCTATCTGAGTATCGAAAAGTTGTTTGATAGAGAAGGTGCTACACTTAATTTGTCTGATTGCACATGTGGACAAATTATTTTATCATGTCCAACAATTTTCAGACATATTGCTATGATACCGATCGGTAAAATTCGTTAACATTTTCAAAACGGTCTCAAAATTTAATGCGTTCACATTTCCGTCTGAAAATTGTTTTGTTCGCATCAAATAATCAAAATTTACTAATAAAAAAGATTTTCAGACGTATTGCCACGAGACATTTTTTTTGTGATTTTAAGTGATTTTACGAGTTTGCGCTACACCACTAACGTCTGAAAAATATGTTTCCGGTATCTCAGAACTATCATTCAACTACAGTCTGCAAATCAGACATATTGCTATAATGCAGTTCGGTAAAATTCTTTGACAATTTTGAAAATTCGGTCAGATCAAACGCTACGCGGAAAATGTCTGATATTGGTATTTTCGAGTTCAGTATAATCGTATCTATCGATTTGATGCGGTTTTGGCCGTATTGCTATGAGACAAAGATGTTGGTCGTGGGCTCTGGTACTAAAACGTTTGCTAAATGTGCAACTAAAATAATGATTGTACTCAATGTCATTAAGTGAGTTTGATTATATTCCTTACCACAAGATAAATATGAAAATGCGACCACTCCGCTACTCAAAACTAGTCTTTATCCCGTTAAAATACAAGTTGGTTCAAGGTAGTGGGCCCTATATATACTACATTAGTGGGAGAGTGAGTGTGTGTGTGTGGCACACACTACACACCATAATAATGCGTATTTATTCATGTTGAAAATTTTCGGATAACTCACGTTTAATTAATCGAGTTTATTAAACGTGAGTTATCCAAAAATTTTCAGCATGAGTGAGTCTCACGGTAGTTTAATGTTCAATGATGCGTATTTATTGTTTAATTTAATTTATATCTCAGTTCACTTTTGCTATGGTATGACTTTTTAACCATGTATGCCGTACAATGGTAAGTGTTTCTTTATTATTCTTGTCTTGTGACCAACAAGTTGAATTTATTAATTACACACATTCGTTTTATGAGGTAAGTAAGTCGTATCCGAATAACGTAGTAATTTGTAACGTATATAACGGATGTATAATGAATATACCTGTGCAAGGAAAAAACAGTGTGCTTCAGGCATTAAATAGGCACAATTATAAAATAAAAACAAGTCTTAAATATTTTATTACTTACAAAATAAAACAGACAAAAACAATCTTACCACTCCCATCTATAACATTTAGTCTATGTCAGACATTTATTACTATCAGACAAAACAAACGTACTTTACAAAGGATATGACTTAAATTAAAATGACTATTTATAATTTAAGTACCTACTTTCTTTACTACTTACAATAACTCTTCTATGTCTTCATAGGACATTTGTTGAAGTGCTGTTTTAAGAATTAACTTAACTTTATTATAATACATACATACATACATACATATCTTTACGCCTGTATTCCTGTATTTATTATAATTAAGGGAGTAAATGTCTAATTGCAATAATGCAACTGGAATCTTTTTATTTTATTTGCTTACATACAAGTTAAAATAGTTTGCATATTTTCGGCTTCTACGTCAGCATCCATAAAGTAATTTGTGTTATTTTTAATTTCTTCGATGTACATACATACATATATTCTCACTGTATGTCACGAACCGTGGTAGCTGGGTTGTTAAAATATTCACACACACACACACACACACATCCTCACGCCATGAATTTAAAAATCCAGTGCCACGTTTAGCAAATTCAGGGTAACCAGACGGCCAAACGTGATATTGCAGTGACAGGTTGCTAGCCCATCGCNGGGGGGGGGGGGGTTCTTCGATGTATCGTCGACAAATCGTCGAGGTAGTTGACATCATTATTGATTTGATAATGTATTGTGTAAAATGACATGTAATAATAATTATATTACCAAACAATGAGTATGCGTATGAGTATGAAAAAAACGTGATTATGTCCCGGAAAGTGATAAATTTTAAGATGAGCGAGAGTCATAAATATTAAAAAAACATATAATTATGTTATTTTTATTTTACGTGTCTTTGCTTATGAGTCGGTATTAAAATAGTTATTTGTTAAATAGGTGAGCAAAGTTGTTTTTTTGTGCCGGAGTGAGGTGTTGTGTGTGTGATGTATCCCGAGTAAGTGAAGAAGAATAAAGTTGAGTAGTTGTAATGAAGAGATTGCTCAATAGGAATACACAAACTCAAGATGCAAGTAGAATTTGCTTTTGTATAACTTTTTGACCCAGGGGGTTCAATTATTACGTAACACGTTTTTTTTAGGATTTTTGACCGTTACCTTCCCCGTCTTGTAACGCACCGTATGTAACTTTTTTCTGCAAACACAATACAGTAGAAGCGATGAGAGGCATCAAAATAAAGCTTAAGAAGAAAGTAATGTATAACATCCAAAGAAAAGTACCTACATGACGATATTTATAAAAGCTTAAACTAAAGTTAATCAAACTCTTGATTGTGTTGACACTGGTTGGAGTTTTATTTCTTTGTTTCATTTATACGTATTTAATTACATTACTAATAAAGTAATTTCCATTACTTTCTTTAATTGAATTAGTCGTTACTTTTTTTTTTTACAAATAACTTGGTTCGGCGCAGTGCTCCATTTCATTCAGCGGACGAATCCAAGCCAAGCGAAGCAGCTGTTTATCGCGTCGTCGCCATTGTTGTTTGCCCTCTCGTTCTCGCGATCCCTACCAGTCTCGCTCGATTCTCGTGGCGTGTGGACGCTTATGTTGCGCCAAGGGAAACATCACGGTATCCTTCTTTGTCCAGATATTTAGTTCTGGAATTGAAGAGGCAAACGCTGGTTTTCGTACACTCCCGTACAAAGGCGCGCGCGTGAAACTGGTGAAATCAGGTGTACCCGATCGTGTGTGTGCGTTCAGTGTTTCCCGCATAGTCGTTCGAGCATGAATAATAAAGAAGCAGCCGGTATCGTCGCGTGGATTTCGGGAGGGAGCTGGTGACCGGAGCGGTGTGTGGGTTTCGAGGGTCTGTGATGAGCCAGCGGTGACGGCTCGCCGCGGAGCGGTTGGATGGCGGCAGCGACTGGCCTCGCGCGGCACTCTCGCGTGTCAATGAGTGTGTCCATGTCGCTGATGCAGGGGACGCCGACGGCGTCGCAGGGCGCCATCCTGGCGGCGGCGGCGCCCTACTACCAGACGCCGGCCATCCCGACGGACGTGCAGCCCGACCGGCCCATCGGCTACGGCGCTTTCGGTGTCGTATGGTGAGTCACGTCTACCTCCTTATCTAAATCCTAGAGTCTACTTTGTAAATTTCCGCAAATGTGACATGCGAGATGCTCGTTTGATTGGGGCGCCCAGTGTAGAGCTTAACACAGACCAAAGTGTTCAAAGTAATCATAGTAATCACTGTTCCTAACGTTCCTCGACGGCACAACTCTAGCTTTCTATGCAACACTGGGGTTTTTAATCTTCATTTACACTAAGAGTAGCTAAAGTAGTTTCAAAATCTTTATAATTTCATAGTTTCAGTATCTTAGATGAGTGTTCATTGACTACAAATTGAGATACCTACCTAGATTTAATTTAATGACACCCTGAGTAGGTATTAAAAATAAAACTTGAGCTTATTTTCTTACTACTTCAATCATACTGAGAAATGACAAAGCAGAATGACTATGAAATTTATCTATATTCCAATTTTAGAATATTAGTTTATTATTCAAAAGTAAATGAGATAGGATAGTTTTTTTTCCAAAAGTAAATGAGATCGGAATAGTCAATCTTTGTTTCTGCATCCAGAGGGATAAGTTCACAATCTACGGGTATAATGCACCAGCATTACCACCAGCAGTACCAACTGAGAAGACACCTAAACAACTCAGTGGAATGCCTTAAGCTGGATTACCTTTTTTTACCTTTTAAAAGTGAAGCAACTTGTTCACCTTTACTACAGCCTCCTCAGTCTGCTCCGTATTCTATAGCTTGTAAAAAAACACAGAGGTATATTGAAAAAGTACACCCGACAATGGATTTGAAAAGGCAACTGCAGGTAAAAACTTCCTTTGCTAAAATCTCCTGAGTCTGAATTAAATGCAAATAATCTGCTTAGGTATAAGTTCTTAGGTAACAATAACCATAATGTATTTGGTACTTTTGGCATATATTTATTGTTTACAAGGATGAAGTTTTTGATTATTTTTGATAAAGTTAGGATTGGGAAAAAAGGATATGCATTAAAATGAAGTACTTAATGAAATAAAATCATAGATACATAATTGAATTTCTAACCAAGCGTCTAGGTATTTGACCAAATACCAAAAGACATTAGAAAGATTGGGCTATTCATAGATTTCATAAATTTCATCATTGACTCAAGAACTCAAATTATTATTTTGTACTATTTTAAACATTGCATACTTCAACATCATGTTTCTTGTAGTTACAATTAAGTGTTTACTTACTTACTCGAAATAAATAAAAAAACGAGTTGTTTTACACTACCCAAACAATAAACATTCATTCCCTATTTTGAACCACCACAAAGTTACGCTATCAGATGTGACATGCCGCGCTCGCTACGCCTGCTTAGGCTAGGCCTAGAACTTGTAGGCTAGAATCGCGATAGAATCTCTAGCCTAGTGCATCTAATGGTCGCCCGATTCAGGACGGCACGACTGCTCCGGCCAGAGACAGTTGCATTGACAATGGGCGAAACTGCTAACCATTATAATACCCTCGGGGCTTACGGAGACGTCCATTGTGAAGCCCACAATGCGACGAAAGCGTATTCAACACATTTAAACTCGATTACTAAATTACCTTCATACTTAACTGAAAAAAAAGGTTTGTGAGAATCGGGGCTGAGTTTCGAGACGAACAACATGAACTGGCAAATTGTTGGTTTGACATCGCGCCTGTATTCCCAAATGGGGTCGGTAGAGTACATGAAACACTATACATACGTCGACAAAACAATATTTCACGTAGTTTAGCATGTTTTTTAGGTTTCAAGTTTACAAACTAAGTACCACAGTGACAGGCTGCTAGCCTGTCGCCTAAAATATACCTCAAGTCTTCAAGCTATTTCCTGAGTTGCCTATTACGACATCCGCGGAGGAAATGGAGAGGTGTTTTTTTTAACACGACACGACACAGCACCGTGGCATGTTGTTTTGATTGCTAAGAAATAATTAAGAACGAATGCTTGCAGTGTCAAGGGAGGTCCACAGTCCACTCTTCAGTTTAGGTGGTATGCTCCTTATGCGTACCGGTAGAAAAACAGCAATATTTTTACGGCTAGACATGTACATACATACATACATACATACATACATACATACATACAATCACGCCTGTATTCCCAAACGGGGTAGGCAGAGCACACAAAACGCTACATAGACAAAACGATGACTATACGTATGACAACTAGGTACGTGTAGTTTAGTTTAATATAGGTTGTAACTGTGATAAATTGCGGTCGGTGGTTCATCGAATAATTAAACATCAATAAAGGTACAAATCAAACTTTCGGAGTAGGCACTTGTGACGTCACGTCGTGGTAATAGTTTTACCACATAGGGGTGTCAAAGCATTGCATCCTCGTCATATCTAATTGCGGTCTTAAAATTTATGAAAGCCAATTAGCTACCTAGTTGACGGCAGAATACTGTGTCGATTGGAATATATCCGAACAGTAAAGAGATGCTGGTATCTGACCAAAACTAATTTGTGGTGTCATTAACACAGGTAAGAAGCAGTAGCAATTTAATTAGGTGAATAAATTTGATCGTAAATTCTGTTAACTAACTTCCTTTCACGAGCAAGATGCTAGATTAGAAAATGAAAAGCGAGAAAACCATTTAGCAAATAATCACACAGACTGACAACGAATTCCGCTCATGTCGATTTGTTTAGATGTACAGAACTGTCACGTTGTGATCATTGGCGGAGTAACTCAAAATTGCCTGTTCGCTACAGTACGTGACGAAACTCTTATGAAAACCGTTCAAGTTGTCGAAATGACTAATTCACGTTGCAGCCGTGCATTGCCTAAAACAAGGCAGAGTTCGAGTCAAACGTCACGTGCGAGTATGACCGAGCACGGAGCGTGGACATTGTCTGTGGCCGCTTTGTCGGTCATAACGAGCAATCTGTGCTGATGGCTTGGAAGGCACGTGGGACCAAATGCTATCTAATTGACTCTGAACACGAGGGCAGGTCAAATGCACCGAGTTTAAATTTGGTAGACTCTAAAATATTGTTCCATAGAATCTTTCGATGCTTTGTCTTCAATCGCATGTACCCACTAAAAAGTGGAACAAAACGAATCACCTTCTCACTCCGCCAACCAGAGTTGGGTAATCCGTCGAAACAACAGTATCGTGGGTTACAATGGTTTTCTGCATTGCACACAAACACAAACTATCAGTAAATGGTAGAAAAAATGTGGTTGATGTAACAAAAGAGACCACGAATCAGGTGAATATGTTCAGGAAGAATAAGTAGTGCTACCAGCCTAATCAAAAGAAAACAATGCAATGAAAACGTTTAATGCACAGTTGGTTCCTGTTAAATTAATTGCAGATCCAATTAATTCAACTCTGTTCTTCCTTGCAGAATCGTAGCCATTGTTAAAACTGTCTTGCCTTACGCAGTACTACTTTACAACGTTTGAACACGAGGTGCTCGTTAAGATGCGAGGAAAGCTATCGTTACTTTTGATTGCGCACAATAACTCGTTACATCGAATTATAACTTTGATTATACAGAGTAAATAAACAAGTAAAGTTGTTGAATTGTTAACACGTGCTTCAAGCTAACTTTCCAAGCGATAGCAACGTAGTTCACAGGCTGTAATCCGCAATGCCCTCTGTAAACACGTGGTGTTTGTGTCGGCCGCTGACGTGTATTTGATCTACTGCGAACGACATAAGAGCGGTTTTCAATATTCATGTTTCACGCAATCGAATGCACATTGCGCGTACCTAGCGACCGCAACCGTCTTCAATTGATTCTACACTTTGCTCCTCTACATTACGTTTCTAGTTTATACGTTCGCGAGCTCTGTTATCGGTATTAATGCAACGCCTGCGTGATCGTGGTCTGTTCGATTTTGAACCTTGTGTTTGGGGTTTTGGATTGGTTATGAGTTTGCGGGCTTGGCAGTAGTTTGACGCCGAAGCAGTGCAGCGGGGGTTGTTAGGTAGGTATGGGTGGATGCTTTGTGTGGAGTCGTCGTGCGTAGGTACGGCTCCGCCGGCGCTTGGCGCGTCGATTGTGTGTGAACGACCGCGGCGAGGGGAGGCGCGCCTGATTATGCCGAGACCGCGTCGATCGCCGGTCGAGGGCCCTAAAACCAGACCCGGAGTCTACCCGGGCGCCGCGCTCCCGGTCCCCAGCACTTGCACTCGTTCGTTGAATGTAAATTAGAACTTCTTTTAACATAAACATTTTGGTTATGTTCTTTGCAGTGGGCACTTTAATTTATTCGAACATGCCTTCTTTGCATTTTGTCCTTTTGTGTATAGATGTCTATGTATCTATAGGTAGCTTCACAAAAAGAATACGAGACTATTTGGGTCGCGCGTAACTCGTTTTTCCGATGCTCATCGTTCCTTGCAAAGAGCTGATTTCGTCACCGCTTGCCAGTGACCGTCAACTATGATGGTCACATTAGACTCTGGCTGTAGTTGTGATTGCAATAACACTAAATACTTATTATAGGTAGCCTTGGCCAAAAGCATTGAGCATACATATTTTTGTCGTACGCCTCCTCTGTTTTTTTTATAAATTGTAAGTAGGTAAACGAAAAAGCAACAATACGCAAATTTTAACGAAGTTTGTTCGACATTTGTATTGGAAATTCCCGGGTGTCCAATAATTTTAAGTATTCGATTCGGGAATATATATCGTCACAATTATGAAAATCAACATTAGTTTAACTTGACAATCTCAGTAAAAGAATATTAATTGTGCTGCTGTCGAGGTCGGTTGGCATTTGGGGGAATCGATCATCCCGGGCTGCGTAGGTGTTATTGATTGAACTAAGGCTGCTAATGCTTGTGGCATGAATACACAAAACCTCTGGCACCCTGGGATGTAAAAAGGTCAGACCGGGGCTTTAAAATGTCATCGCTTAGGCCAAACGCTCTTGAACAAAATCGATGTGCACTGAAGTGGAGACGTTTCTTGGACGCTTTTTAAATGTGAGCTCCGCAAAAAACTTGTAACTGTAGTCGTCCTTTAGATGTATCGGGAAGGACAAAATGCTCAGAACGTAGATACGTAAGAACGGTCTGATTTTTAAAAGATAAACTCACGAACTGCATGAGAGTCCACAGGAAGGAAACAAAAAGGACACTAACCTGCACACTGCGACGAAGTAATTCAATGTTGTGTGTGAAGTTCCTAATCTGCACTGCACCCTCGTGAGTACCATAGCCCAAGCCCTCTCATACTGAAAAGAGGCATGTACCCAGCAGTGGGAGACTATATTACAGGCTAATAAAAAAAAAGTATGTGTGACGGTTATATATTGGGCCGTAGTTTCGAACGAAACCTTACACCAAGTTTTGACATGCTAAACAGATAGTCTGGTTTGCAGGAAGCCTTCCTAACGAGATCAGCGGCCACGTCATCTTATGTAGCCGTGGTTTCCGCCCCAGATCAAACGGACATGTCCCAGCCAATAGTATTAGGTATCTAACTAAATTAATTACCTTGGGGGTGCGGGTTGATTGATCGGCGGTTGCGGGCGCCGCCTGGCCTGGTCGTAACTGAGTTTTATTGAATCCTGCCCCGAGTACCTTGGACAACTTTAAAGTCGCCGCTCACCGATATTAATGATCAGAACTAATATATGGTGGCGCAAGCTTTAGGCTTTATCTCGTGACATCAACATCCATCTTTATGACTAGAGAGGTGAAGTCGCCTTAAATCCAAATGACGTCCTGCTCCTGTAGGTAGGCTTAGAGCCGACAGAGACGACTACCCTTCATTTTCTGAATTCTAGCTAGACAATGACAGTAGGGATTGCAATCCAGCAGCGTTTTCAATCCAGCTGGATTTTTGCTGGATTGACCTGAATCCAGCTGGATCCAGCGCGGATCCAGCAAAATGCGGAACGAAGAAAAAAGACGACATTTTAAAGAATTTTTCGCTTAATTTATACTTCTTACGATAATCTATGAAATCTGTCACTCATTTGGTATTACAGTATATCAATTTGCTTTGGTTTCTTAATCATTTTAAATCAAAATAATCAACTGTAAATTAAAACCTCACTTAATGGTTTAGATAAAATGTTTCTAAGTAAGCAATATGTAATTAAGTTTATATTGAACTAGCTTTCCGCCCGCGGCTTGGCCCGCGTGGTATTCGGTTATATTGCGGTATAAAGCGAACATTCCCTCGGGAACATCATTTTTTTCCGGGATAAAAAGTACCCTATTATTTAATCCCGACTTCTAACTTTACGTCTGCATAATTTCAAAGCAATCGGTTCAGGAGTTACGGCGTGAAAGCGGAACAAACAAACAAACAAACAAACTCACTTTCCGATTTATAATATTATTAGTAGGGATGATATGACGGCTAATCAGTAGCAAGTCTTACAAATTCTTTTAAAAATACCTACAAGAAAGGACCGTAATAATAAAACTAATATTTTAATCTTCAATCGTAAGAGTCGAATCTGGGAAAGGGTTAGTGTATTGTGGGCGATGGGCTAGCAACTTGTCACTGCAATAACACGTTTAACCATCTGGTTACCCTGAAATTGCTAGACGTGGCACTGGATTTTTGAATTCATGTGCTCTGCCTACCCCTCTTGTGAATACAGGCGTGAGAATATGTATGTATGTATGTAATCTTCAATCCATTTTTTGTATCAAAATATGTGTTTTTATAACTTTTTACAACTTTCCGTACTTTCATGAGGAGAGCGCTGTATCGTCGGATTAATTTAACAGAGTACACCAATGTTGGTTTGACTGTAACTGCGAATCCATCGTTCATATCTGTTTCTACGTCTTCATTGTCTTCGCGTACCTGTCACTTTCATCTATTGCTGCTTGTTCTACTTCCTTATGAGGTTTCTCCTGTATAGCACGTCCACCACAGCCAACGGGATACCATGAGATTAGCACAATTCTTTTGAAAATGGTGGCAATTCAAAACTAAACAATAGAAATTTGCGTTTGCGGATCCGCATCGCTGGATCCAGCACTGTATGCTGGATCCAGCATGTTTAAAAAGGCGCTGGATCCAGCTGGATTGCTGGATGCTGGATCCAGCAATTGCAATCCCTAAATGACAGGTATAGTGTATTTCACGCGCATCTCAACTCGCGCCTTGTTGTAAGTACTAAGCAGGCTGCAAACATTAAATAGCTCCACGTAACTTAACTTTTCAAGTCCTATTTTAATCCACTGAAATATTTGGTCCCCTGTTTTATTGAATTTGGTCTGGCGAGTATTCTCATTTTAATTACAAAACTATGCTAGTCCACTCTTCTCAAACAATTTCATTATAACTTTTAATATAAGGCACACACTCTCCTGTAAACACAACGAGGTATTCAATCTTATTAATTTCCGACTGCCTATACCAGTTCCCAGTTCCATTCTTGTAACATGTTTTATATATTCCTATTGGATGCCAGTTTCATATCAGCAAATCAATGGGCAGAAACATAAAGGAAAGGGACGTCATTGTGTCGCAGTTAATAATAGAAAGATTTGTATTTACTTACGTAAGTTAGGTTCTTTCAGATCGTGACTAAAGATCGACCCTACCCCCGAGGTTGGTCGGGAAATAGTTTTGTATTTTAGGTAAAGCTCATTCTGTTCTTCTACTTGCCTGCGCGCAGCGTTAACTTACTTCCACACAACTTACTTTAAAAGCTTTTATTTATGTATACTGTGTTTCTGTTTGGGTCAAATCTTGTAAATCAAATGACTGTCTATCTGAAGCTTTTTCTTCTTATTTATTGCACTGTGTTTGAAACAAAAATTTCTTGTAGTGTACAAACGCCTATAGACAGTGTTACTGTATTTATAAACAGTACCATGAAAATAATTAAAATAACACAGAATGTCATGGCCATTTCCGTGTTTTCCAGATGAAGTTATCATTGTTTCCTAATAGTTTATTTGTTTAACTATTAGTCATTGAATAATTTATTTAATGTGATGTATTTTATTTTTAATCCGTAACCAACTGTCTGGCAGAATATAACTGAACCTTTATGTTTTAGAAAAAAAGCTACCGAATTCGCACAAAGCAACAAATTGCGCCCTTCAAGAAAAAACATCTTTCCTTAGCACTTTTATGAAATGCTTAACCCTGGAAGATAGCTCGCAAGCAAAGAATAAACGATCTTGACGCTTATCTACAAAGTCTTGTTTCGCAACCCCTTCCATTGTTTACCTTTTGATAAGGGTATAAGGATAGCCATTCCTTTAATCCTACCTACTGTGGTGCAGATGAATTCACTGGGCCAGGTACGAATGTAATGTTTCGTAACATACACATTTGTAAAGGGAAACTGACCCACCAAAATGCCTTAAATCTTGCGAACGTCCTCAATTTAAATAAGATACAGACATCTACTTCCGTATAGTAACTCACGCCAGAACGGATGAATTTTGTCCTGTACTACATCATCTAATTCATCTAGTGTCAGCGTCACTTCTGAGACAATAACATACCTGACCTATTTTCCTATCAAACTTATTGTTGTCGTCAATCGGACCGGTTTTATTTGCGGTCGTATCGTACTCGTGAGCAATAAACGTCATGGCGCGCATAAAACCAGTATGCTGTACCTACTCGCATTGCTGGTTGTCTTTAGAATTAGGTGGTACTGTGCTACTCTGCATTTTATTTTATTTACTATGCATTTGGTTGTCTTCTCTTCACATCAACTTTTAGTGCTAGCATGTTTACTAAAGTTTCAACAAAAAGTCAGAGTTGAGGGTAGTTTTATCTCGCGCGCTCGCCGGGTTGGTTACAACGATACTACTATACTACACTAATACAACGTTAAACGTTGGCATTCTTGATCTAGTTCTAGCATTAGTGTTGACAAGATGGCAGTCTTTGCTTCCGTCGGCACACGTGTATCGTCACGGAACTAACCTCCTTTAACGAAGCAGACGCTTTTAAATCGCGTTATCCTAAAGGGCATCCAATTAAGACTCGAATTAACTAATTAGATCATTGAATTTCAAAGATTCGTGCCGAGAATTAGGTGGCGTACTATATCAAAGCAGTTTTTGTGAAGGACTAGCTTAGTGCTAATGGGCTCTGTTGTTATCGTGATTGAAGGTAATCACGATGATAAATATTACGTGTTTAGTACAGGCTTATAAATTTTATGGGCTTTGTTTAGATTGAATTACCTAATTGTTTCAATTTAATCCGAACATCTGGGATATGTTATTCAAGATGAATTACAATTTTGTGTAAGGTATAATCATTAACCCAGGTGTACTTTGTTTTTTTTTATTGTTGAAATTTATTGTTGAAATTTATTGAAATTTATTTATTTTCTCCTCCACCAAGTACAATATATTAACTTAATTCTATGGTATTACATTATAAGTGTGCTGAGTGACTTATGTGGGGGAAACTGGTGCCCGAACTAGGCAGGGCCTGTGTGTCAGGTCACCAAAAAAGATGTACCTAATAAAAAATGTTGTTTTATTGATAAACTAGCTTTCCGCCCGCGGATTCGCCCGCGTGGAGCTCGATTAAATTGCGGTATAAAGCACAACTATAAGAAAACTTCTCGTTTCAAACAACACACAGCGCCATCGATCTATCATCTATCGATCGGTCATCGATCGATATCGATCTATCATCGATTGATATCGATCTATCAAGCAAACTATATTTTTGTTTTCCCTCGGAAACATCATTTTTTCCGGGATAAAAAGTAGCCTATTATTTAATCCGGACTACTATCTTTACGTCTGCAAAATTTCAAAGCAATCGGTTCAGTAGTTACGGCGTGAAAGCGGAACAAACAAACAAACAAACAAACAAACTCACTTTCTGACTTATAATATTAGTAAGGAAGTAAGGATTTCAGTAACAAAAGGTCACACTGAACCATACCAACACGAATCAGAGATAGTAGCGGTACATTCAAAGCACTTACCAACCGCTCCTGGGTGTGAACAGCTTGATTGAGATCTAGTTCTAAGCGGACTATTAATCACCTTTGCTTTTCGCGGCACGCCTTAAGTGTTAGAGGCGTGGGAAAGGGCATGCAATCGCGCTAACTCAATGATTATCTTACAAGCAAAGTCGCAAGATCTTATCTTGCAGTTCCTCCATGAACTGGTTTAATCAGGTCCATGCGTGACGCTCTGCCACATTTTATCTACACACTAGGTGTTTGTTTTGCAGCCGATAAAAATTAGGATATAAATTACGATACGACCCAAACCTATTTGTACGTTGCGTTACGTTCGTTGTGTTGCAGCCGGCTTAGCACGGCTAAGAGCGGCTACTTGTCACTGTCTAATTAGAGACGTTAGAAAAGTACAGTAGTATTAGCAGAGCAACACGCGCGAGACGACACGTGCACGAGATAGACTATCTGGCATGAATTTTCTGACGTCTCTAGTTAGGCAGTGATAGGACAGGCATAGTCGCAAATCTACTCTCACCCCGTTGTGCTAAGCCGACAGGTAATCTAACTCCCGCGTTTTGCTGTGCTTTGTCTACATATCGATTAAGTGTTGCCACATATAAAGTAATGTTTAAAGAGCCCTGATAGTCTTATGGCATAAACGATTCTGGTCCAGCGAAGCATGCCACACCGTTGACAGAAGGCCAGTGCGTGTTTGCGTATCGCGTTTACGTTTGTTTTAGTAATCGGCACTCGCCGGTGGTCGCCGCTGGGCGATAACGGCACGTCGCCGATTTAGGACGATTTGTACGGCTATGAACGATTTAATGGCGATTTGAATCAAACTGAGTACTGATAAGGAGGCGCAGGAGTACCTAACTGTCGAAGCTACATTGACAGTTTGTCGGTCGGTATACCGTATCTATTTTAGGTTGGTTGACTAGTTACGGAGGTTAGTAACGTTGCTAGACAGTTGGTGAGATTGTTAAGGTTCCATATCTATAGAGGAAATAGGAACCTCTGTATGATCACTTCGTTGTCTACCTGTCGGTCTGTGTGCAGTACCGTCTTTACACTATTTGAGGCCCTGGGCACATTAGGATCGTGGGGCCCCTATAGTTATCATTTGATAATCTGGCAAGAACTAGGGGGCCCCATTCGATCGCGGGGCCCTGGGCACGTGCCCATAGTGCCCAGTGGGGAAGAGGGGCCTGTCTGTGTGTTTATCATGGCATTGAAATTGATACCAAAATAGGTATATACTAAGGTCCCGTGAAGCTACGTAAATTATCAAACTTCTAAGATGACGATGTCAAAAGATATGGCCGTTTCCATCGCATTTACTATGTATTTTGTGAAGGCGTAAAAAGCCTATTGGGTACTTTCTGTTGACCTAAATGTATGGAATTTTACATGACGCATTACTTGTACAAGTAAGGAAAAATCCAAAAACAATTGAAATTGTAGTTGTCATGCGATTCATTTATTAGTTATTCCAGTTGGTGTCCTTGTCGATGTAGGTATAGGGACATGCATAAACATAACCTATATCCTCGATAGTATGTTTTTGCTTAATGACAAATAAAGGGGCGTCCATAAATTACGTGAGGTGTTTTTTTCAATTTTCTGACCCTCCCTCCCCCCCTGGTGAGATGTCGTGAGATTTTACTCAACCCCCTCCCCCACCCCCCAAATCTCTCGTAATTTTTTTCAAAATGTGGGTTTGTTATGTAAACGCGTTGGATTGTTGAAAAAACATTTATTTGAAAAGAAAAAATAAAGTGAATGACGTAACTTAAAAAAAACTTTAGTTGTTCTTCGTTCCGATACACCCATGAAGTGTCAAACGTAAAGCGCCATCCATCACATCGGTTTTTAAGACCTTAGGCATCTGGATTAAATGGACCAAAATAGTAGTTTTTTTGTTCGTTTCAAACAAGAAAAAAATTGCGTGATATTTGCCGTGACCCCCCCTCCCCCCAACGTGAGATTAGGTGAGATTTGACTCGACCTCCTCTCCCCCTAAAACACCTCACGTAATTTATGGACGCCCCCTAATGTCGTAGAGGTGTAAGGAATCCTTAGTGCGCGAGTCCGACTTGCACTAAGCCAGTTGTTTATTCCCTGTGTCATTTTGAAACTAATGCTAATGATAAACCTGAAAAAGATTTTCAAAGATCTTACTTGCTCATGCTCATTGTGATAAAACACTCTTTCCTTGATCCTGCATTTACATGCAGAGCCATTAAAGTTATAGTGACAGGTTAACAGATGGACCGTATATTTTCACACGTATAATTTTAGGTTGCTGCAGTTAATTTTGTGTAAACAAAACAAACTGTTATATCGCTAATCCTTTTAATCCCCCGGCAGATGAGATGACGGCCAGCATTGGTCCCCGTTTATCTCGGGCGCCAAAAATAGGTTCGGATCGGTTTTGTTTCGTTGCATAATTTACTCGTCGAAAATAAAGGGAACAATTTATACTATTTGGCTTGTCTGGTTATACTCGAACAGCCTTTGCGTGGATACAATTTCAATATGCTGGAGCAACATCCGGGAAAGTAATATCGGCTGAGGTTTTTGACTTGCATCGCACCCTGCCCTAAGGGAGCACGTGCAAAAATAGTACGATATATCTTGAACGCTAAACCTAGTTAGACTTATAATTAGCAAAGTCTTTATATTATTGCTAGGATACAGAGAGGTTTTTTCTATGAAACATCCTTGATTTAGACGGCTTTTTCGCGACGTTTCAGTCCTTTCACAACCACGTATGCGTAACGTACTTATTAAAAGCAAGTTTTGCTGTTCTTCTGTGACACATACCTACACTCTATACTTTCTGATTATTGTGTTACCTACCAAGTTCGACATTTATTTGAACTTCGAGATGAAACACTGGCGAAAGCGCCTCCAGTTTACTTATTATTATTACTCGTTTCCTTCACAACCAAATCTGATTTGCTGCCTTCAACGCCGGCGTTTCGGTAAACCACACTGCGTCGCGAGCTGCGAACTTAATTTATACCTAGAATAAAACCACGAGAAAGTACAATTTTGTTTAGGCCTTTGTCTTGGATTAGGTGTAAAGATTTTCAATTTCTATTCTATGTATTTGCCATCCATGTATTCGTAATTAGTGATTGCAAATCACTTTGACTGTCGCTTATTTTCCATTCTATGAATATTAATCTACTTAATTCGCTAAGTATTTATCTCTATCTTCCCACCTGGTCTTTTATGTTGTCATGCGGTTTCTATAGACCGAAAGGTCCAAATTTTGTAGATGACTAAATCTGCGAGGCATTTCAACCACTTTACTTGAATTTTACGAAAGTTCTGCAAGTTCGTTAATTGAACAAATTTAATATTATCTCTATTTCACGACAAGTCTTCGTAACAACGTATTGAATTGCTTCTAATCTATAGTCATATTTGCCAAAATTCATAACATAACAAAGAAAGGACGGTTGAAACACTCCACGGTCTTACCCAGATAGAATTTAATATTCCCTAGCGAACAGAAAGTACTTTTGTAGCCGGCCCCCGAAAGTCTACATCGCCTCATCAAATTGATTAGGTACGACGAGCGCGAGTAGTGAAACGTATGCGTATAATGCCATTATAGTTCCAATTCATCGCTCGAAATGCGTAAGTGATCCATTCCGCGATGGTTTATCATAACTACGTACACTCCTAGTCCCAGAGGGGTGTTAGTTTAGTACCGTCGCTCGGATCTCACACCTCGCGCACGTATCAGGTTCAATCAACTTCACGATTTTGTTTATCGCCCCACATTATACTAAGTTATTAATATATCCATATCGCAACGTGCGTGTTGGCCGTTCGACGCGCCGCTCGTTCGCGAGCCATTGACATTGGCAGATTCGAGGCAGTTTCGAAATAGCACGCGCTAAAAATCATTTTATGCGTTTACCTATCCCGCAGGTTATTGGCATCGCAGGAGTTTAACCAGGCGGCGTTAACCTCTATTTTCTGTACTCTGTACTGGTTATATTTTTGGCGATCCGACTTTTATACCTACTGATGGAGTCTTCTTCGTACGATGTTTGTCTTCCGTAGTAGGTACGTGTCATTTTATTTGTGGCGGTATAGAAAAGCAATCTAAAAACTAAGAAATATAGCGTATTTAGTGTAAAAATCGTAATAAACATCTTGCTGTTATTATAAATTTATTTATTTAATATGCATGGTATACATATATTTCAATATCACGCCGTTATTTGCCAATGAAGTAGTCAAAGCATAAGAAATTTTACATAGACAAAATCACGACTATTTCGTGGCTCGTAGTCACTTTCGACACAATTCTATGTCTTAAAGTTAAATTAAACAGTTTTAAAAGTGACATGTCGTTAGCCTTAAACAAATCTTAAGCATACCTTATACATACACGGACGAATTGGAAAGCTGTTCCTAATTTTAAACGCGACGATGACCTAAAGTTGAAATATATTTTTTTGTATTTATTCATTTACCTACCACCGTGAGAAAATTCGTTATTAATGAAATATTAATTAATTTCTAGATAATGGTCCAGGACGCATTAGTAAAATTGTTAAAGACTGATTGCGAAAATACTTTGGTTCTTCCGAAAAACGCGAACGCACCATAATCTGACAATTGACTGACGTTGACAGTCAATTGTCACGTAAATAAGGGCATGTCTCACCTCTCGTGGTGCTGTGGGACAATAGAAAACTAAGTTCACACAAAGAGCATCGTCTAAAAAAGTTATGTGTGTATGACATGCAACATTTACGAACGATTATATTTCAAACAACCTATAAGCGTTTTAAGAGATAATCTTTGTTAACAAATATAATTGACTGAATCGTCGACGATATTCGATTAATAACGAGGTAAATATATGACAACATGAAAACAATCATTACTTGTAATTCAACAAAAATACTCTTGCTGACCACGAATGTCAATATGGACATAACGTGTTCCAATTAACTCATGTACAGCGGTCGTTTCCCGTTGTATTGAAATGGGCATATAATAATAATGTTGGCGACTGGTACATCTATTTATTACTTTGCGCGTTCGATCCCTGATACTTCAGTGCTGTGAAATAATGAGTCCCTTCAAATTAAGACCCTTACACATTACTTTGGTACAAGGCGGTTTAAATTCAAGGAAATACAATTAAAATTCGTTTCATTTGCTCACCGGCTTTCCTAAATTACCTTCTGCGTCGAGGGTAGATTCGAGTGGGCGGAGCGGTCCCTCGCCGGGGGGGTCGCAGCCATAATTTTTGTTTCCAGTCACATTCCGGGGCTTAGTCCGTGGTTTCTGAGCCTCGGATACCTTGCTTAACCTTAGATATCTGTGGGACTAAACCAGGTTCTCAATAATTTGAATTTATTCCCTAAATGGTATTTAACATGCACCAGACACTTCAAACCGTCAGCTTTATTTATGGCACGTTTACAATCTATGAATTCCGTTTCTTTATCTGTGGAACTTACTTCATCTTCACTTAAATCGTGTCATTTAATACCTACTGATGTAACTAGTACCTTTTTGTTCTATAGTTTAATTTTATACTTAATTAACCTTAATAAAACAATAACGCGGTTGCGTAAATGGTTTTGTGAAAAGGTCAACTGTGTAATTCCATATTTATGACCGCGGCATGTTGGCAAGTCAAGCTGGCTTGGCCCTTGGGACATGGCGGAGGAGCCAACGTAGCCTTGCTTGCCAAATAGGCCCTTGATGTAACTGTAACACACGTTTTCGTAGCTATTGCAAGAATTATCTGTAATATAATATAATGTGCGGCTAAATCTAATGCTAAAAGCTCGCGCAACAGTAATCGTGTTTGATTTCCATCCCTAAGCCTGAACCTGTATCTACCTGTGATCAGCATATAATTTCAACACTGAATGAGCAATATTCAAACTAGTGTTTTAACTCGAAACCTGGCTGACCTTCGCTGAGTACTTAGATACTGTGTGTCAAGGAGACCCGCGAAGTGTGCTGTGAAGCGTTTTGCAGGTAGAATCTTTTCCGTCTTCCACTCAGTGATTACTTTTAGTTAAGTGCCCCAAACAGCTAGGGTATCTTAAAACCACCTAAAACACCTTTTAAAGCTATCCTTTAAGTAAGCCGTCGGATTAATCTACAGAAGGTACATGAAACATTTTCACTTTTACTCTCAAGAATTCACCAAAGAGAAATTCTCCGCCCCGAAATGAGGTGTACCTACACAGCTCCGGTACATTTTATCGCGTCAATAAAAAAGTACTCTTAGTTTCCATACAATCTCCCTCTGTCTACGCTTGTACATCTAGTACAGTATCGATCACGTGGACCGTTACCCGCACGTTGCCAGAGAGTCCCCCCGAGGCGGAGTGCGTCAATGACGCAGAGACCGGGGACCGCACACGGCGTGCGTTCCCAATGCCCTCCCGTCCTTCGATTGCGATCATCAATCACTTCCTAATCGAATTTATGAACGTTTGATCACCGCTTGTTGTGCTAAACAACCGAATGTCGATGCGTTTCAGGTAAATAATAGCAGGACAGCACGTCAAATAGTTTCTGTCCCTCTAAATGCAACATTATGAAATGCATCTTCAAATGCATGAGGCCCCGCCATCTTTTATTCATTGACATTTTAGAAGCAACATTTGCCAAGGCTTTTGTAAATAGGTCGTATAATAGCAAACACATCTACATTATTATGTGAACTTTTGACATCGAACGGAACTTTTTAATGTGCATGTTTTTGTAATTCTTTATTGTTTAACTCGCTAAAGATTATTATCTCGGGAGAAAGTGAACAGGAAACGCGGTCCGTGATCGCGCTGGTTTCCCAATTTGCGTGTTTTGTGATCGCAAAGCGTAACCATTGGCTTTGCTCTTACTTAATTACGATTAACTACAAGGTTTTAATAAAATAATAATATATTATTCGCTTTATGCTGGGACTTAGTGGTAAAAAGCATGCTTATTTAGAGAGAACCGTATGTGATTGAAACCTTTTAACACCTGTTAATGATTACAAAGACTTTAATTACCGTGCTACATTAATGGAAATTTCGAATAAGAGCATCTGTTTTTGCCTGGATGATTGAATAATTGATTAATTGATTGAATGATATTTCATGTTTCTACTTCCTATATCACCTACTGATTGGTTGGATGTTTTTTTTTTCTTAAAACAGAAATACAAATAAATTAATAAATAGCTCTGATAACTGCGTCCGCGAGCACCCACATTTTAAATTCTCTGGTTAACGACACAGTGCTTTGTATGCAAGCGGCGTGACCCACGTTTCCGTTTTCGGGTCCATGTGAAAACGTTTACACAATGTCAAATTGCCTACCTGCCGTTGCAAAATACGGCCTTCCTGCTTGCCCGGGCATTGTCGCTCGCTGGCTTGTACCTACGCGAATAACTGTTTAAAACTCATTGGCGACCACACTGCTTAAAAAAGGGTTAAGTAGTCAAGATAGATCGAACAGCAACTGTTAAAGTATAATCAAAGAAGTTATAATTGTAACTTGGCAGTTATTGTTCTTGTACCTTACAGCTGTAGTGGCGAGTACGGCCTGAAAGAGTCCTCTGCTTTCTCAGATTTCGATGTTACTAACCGTTTACAAATTACCTCTAGCGCAGTATACTCTTTCATTACGTTAATAAACCATACTTAGCTACTATTCAGAATCAGGCGGACGGACCGGAACCTTTTGGTCATTGCTTGGCTCAAATATGGAATGACATCACGGACATTTCATCCAATTATAGTCATTAGGCCATTGACCCACATTGCAGGCCACTACACGTGTGTGCTTCATCATATACAATACAGCTGTACCGACTGTACGGGATCATAACCGCAAGCCCGTAATCCCACGAGGGTGAAGTTTGAAGATAGTGTTACCGAAATATTTTATTACTTGACTCCTTGACAACGGTAAAAGCACAGCCAGGAGAACATTTTATGTCATGCAGGCAAAGAGCGCCCTAGTGTCTTTTTTAGTTATCGTTTTCCATGTTTTAGTGTGAAATATAGTACATTGAGTATCTAGGGGAGGAAATGGAACATTATTAACGAGAGGCTGTTAGAAGCCCGACGCCGCAGGCGGAGGGCTTTTATGACTCGAGTTTATAATGTCCTTTACTCCCCGTGTTACACACAATGTTTTTCATCACATTTGCGAGGAAAAACTAAAAATTAAAGAAAATGAATGACATCACGTCACCGCACCGCGCTAATTCTGCTTGCGCTGTCACTGCTGTCAGTGCGTTTAGGTCTATTGTCACTTTTTTTAATCATATACCACAGACAAGAACTATGTTTCGCACAGAATGCGAATGGTCAACAGCCAGATTCTGCCAAAAAGGTTCAAACTAATTTACGAAAAAAGCATATTAAAAAACGCGTTAACATACATCCAAAGTATTAAATTAATACAGTTTCATAATGCATACATTAATTTTGCATTTAAAAACTGGCCCTTAAGTTTTAATAGCAGAATTTTTATTTTTACATTTGTAACCTCCTTAGTCTGAACTAACGTACCTATACTAACTTTTGCAATTTTTAAAACTAAACATTACCTCCCATAGGACGTAATGATAACTCCCGCGGTTACAATTTAGGCCTTTGTACTAAAGGAGACGCTCTTGTAATAACACCATTGACGAGCAAGTGTGATGAAAAATCTTTTAAAGCACAGATCGAAACAAGTGTACCAATAACCTATTTTTTATACTTTATATATACTGTGTTACTTATTAACGCAGTTTCCAGTAAACCTGACAAACGATAAACCGTGAATGGCATGGCGGCATAAACATAACCTAGTGATATGTCAGTATTAGGGAATGCAATCTCGACTCGAGATTGCAAATTCGAGATCTCGCGGGATTAGAAATGTCAATCTCGCGAGATCTCGGAATTTTCGAGATCTCGTCTAGTATAAAAAAAATGCGAAATTCGGATGACTGAAAAGCTAATAGCAGCTTGTTTGTGATAGTGTTTATTGATATTGATTAACTAAAATAACATATTACTCGAAAAAAAACAAAGACCTTTATTCTTTAATCTTACCAACTAAATAATTATCAAGTTTTAAGGAAATTAACATAGTAGGTAATCGTAGGTAAATTAAGTAATCAAAACAATAAGCATATTTCAAGAGAATTGGGAAGTGCCTGCACTATGAGTGATTTTGAAAATAACTCCTTAAAAAACAAAGGGTATTAATAGTGTCATCAGCTAAGCGGCATCTAATGTCCGTTGCAAATGTTGCAATGTACCCCGCTGCTGAGAATGCCCTCTCTGACTCAACACTGGTTGGCAACAGCGTGGCGAAGCAATTATATGCAAACTGCAAAAATTGCCCCCATGTTCCTCCAGACTTTAATGAATTCATTTATTTTTTTATGGTAGACTACATACATATTCTCACGCCTGTATTCCCAAGAGGGGTAGGCAGAGCACATGAATTCAAAAATCCAGTGCTACGTTTAGCAATTTCAGGGTAACCAGGTGGTTAAACGTGATATTGCAGTGACAGGTTGCTAGCCCATCACCCACAATACACTAACCCTTTCCCAGAGTCGACTCTTACGACACCCACGGAAAGAAAGGGGGAGGTGCTATTCTAACCCGGTACCACACGGGGCTTATGGTAGACTCTAATTTGTCTAAGCTCGTGGACGTTAATATACATGTAAAAGGACTTTTAGACGCTCGCAGTTTCTTCTAATTCCTCTTGAAGCGATTTATTTTGCACGCCGAGTGGACGTGTGTAGCGTCGCTGACCATTGCCGCCCAATCCCGTCAATCTCGAACGAGATCTCGTCATATTATGCGTCGGGATTGATCCCGAAAAATTACACGAGATCTCGCGAGATCGAGATCTCGCGGGATCGGGATTGCATTCCCTAGTCAGTATTATGATTGCCGATTCGGTCTTTTTTGGCGAAGACTAGTTTAGAATAATATTTATACTCAACGGTCGCTTAAGTTTCAAAACATACGTGCCCACGTAAAAGCTCACTCCTGTGCTTGGTCGCTACGTATATACCAACTCTCTAGAACTCTTGAAAGCCAAGCTTTGCGCTGATTGAATATTCTGAACGCGACACTGCTCTCTTTCCTCTTGCAGCGACCAACTATAAAAGTCTACCTTTATCTGGAACTTTATGACGGCTTCATGAAAGTAAGATATTTTTTTACTTTTAGAAATACGTGTTCTTATCGGCGTAGTATTTTAAAACTTAGTAAATGGAAACCGAATGACTTAACGTAACGTAACTTATCCTTTAATCTTTAAACACTTTATAGAATATTATCTGCTAAAGTATTATGAAGCACAATGTTATTCTTGAGAACGTTAACGGTGAAACCGCGAGGAGCACTGGAACAGTAATAATAATGTGGTTACTTCAGACTTAATGACTTACGAAAATTAACATAGAAATAACATCAGCTTCCAAGGATTCCTTACAAAGCAGTCAAAACGTGTTTGCATAAAAAGACATCATGCCTTTGCCTTCAAAACTTCAGAGTCATGACTCATGACGTATAAAATGGCACCTTTTCATTGATCTCTGTTTCTATTTCAGAAAATTAACAGTGCTGGTTGACACAGAACTGCTAATTGAAATTGGTTAAGGTTTTAATTGTTTTATGGTGTAAAAATGGCACTAAGCAATATTATAGTATACAACTACAATACACACAACACGTTAACGTTATAAAAATATTTGTGAATCAATTGTAACAATATTTCCATGCTCATAATCTCGGATATCACTTAAAGCACGTGGGTATTTAAATCTCAGGAAACCTACAAGCCGTTTGCGCTCCGAAATGGGATTTATGAATGTATAGTTCTGTCGCTATCGACGGATGCTCACCAGTCAGCGCTGGCTGGTAAATTTTCATGCGCCCATAAAGCATCGGGAAGGCACGTACGTACGTTCGGAATCCTTAATTTAACTCCTGCCTCGATGTCGTAGCCGGAGATGCACCCGGGATGAGCTTCCCGCTTGTGATTGCATTCGCACCCGCTCCGTGACTTTAAATTAATGTCGCATCTTACCCCACTCCCTACTTATGAAGCTCACGAATCACTGTTCATAAGTCTAGACTACCTAGATAGACATCAATTCCGATAACGTGCAGATGAGATGCCTAGGTCACCGTGCGTAGGTGCCATTTATTAGCTTGCATAATCTTGCTTGCGCAATAGGTAGAAGGTTATTTGGCTGTGCGGGAAAGTGTGAAAGAATAATAGCCTTTAATTATGTTAAAGTTGCCAGCCTGCGCATAGCTGTTATCGTTAGTCCAATTATAATTACTTGTCAGAATAATATTTATTAGGCGGCCATATTTTTCACAACTGTGTAATAATGTTACGATTTTTATTTTGTTTCAGGTAAGAAATCGCGTTGAACATAAACTTTTTACGAGGCTCGTGTTAATGAGTAAGTTATCTAATGAAGAGGTCATTTGTAATCTCATGGAAATTATACATCTTAAACGGTAATTATATTTAAACGATAATAGCCAGCCAAGCAGGTGCTTTATTAATTGTACCCACCTCCAACGCAAGCCAGCGCCCTGTAATTACGCCACGGATCCAGTCGAACAGGATAGCGAAGAGGATATTCTAGAGTCTAGCTAGACCTTAGAGGGCGATAGGGAACCGGCTCGACAGTTCCTGATCTAACGCGTATACAGGGTGTCAAGTTACGAGGGTGTAAAGTTTCGGCGACGCAGTGTCGCTGAAGACGCCTACACAATACAAACGCGGTTGGTCTCGGATGGCCTCGCCCGCTGCCGGCTCGCAATCTGGTTCCACTAGTTGTAATGAATACTTGATGCGTGCACGGGAAAATTCACAGCGCCAAGGTACACTCCTATTTACCCTCGCCTTTCGTGACGTTTCACCGCCAACCGGCGAAGTTTAATGTTTCATTTGGAGTATTAACAGTGTTGCTGATTACGACGTTAATACAGCAACTCAACATCATAATTAAGTCTTGAACGAGATTTGCCGGTCGTATTTCAGCTAATGTGAAAGCATTATGAAATGCGCCGGTACTGTTAGATTGTTTCCAAAAGCTAATTCTAAACTCGAAACTTATTATCTCATATTGCGACAAACTCATTTCCTTGCTTACGACTTGTATTACGAGCAAAGTTTTGCCCTTAAACCGCAGAGCAGAGCAACTTCTAATATACTATCAAAGAAGGGCTTCAAATCTTAACTTTAACTTCGTTATCAATTACTTGACCTCTAAAGTCTTCAACACAGAGCACTGGTTAACAATCAGTTGACTGATTCACTTGTCGATAACAAAAGGCGGTCAAGTGCGGCCTTGTCGGTGTTATTGCCCGTGTTTCAAACTTGCTACATGACGCGTCGCTGGCAACAATTCCAATTCCATTACCGCTCAGTTTTCTACGCCACGGAACACTAAAAGTAAAAATTATAATAACCGTCTACTATTGTTCTCTTCTTTTTATACTCGCGCTAATAAAGGATCCTGCATCGCCGGGCCCGTCACGGAATTAGTGCGGTTACGGCACAGTATACGAGTCGTGAACGGTAAGTCAACCGGAATGTAAACCGTCTACGTAAAAAGAAACATCCATTTTACGAAACTACAAAATGCAAATAGAAGAAATCTTATCTGTTGACTTGAGTAATACTTTCGTATTCTCATGACTTTGCTACAAGGATTGATAATTTTAACTTTGGAAATGGAAACTGTGTGGTGTGTGGCGGCGTGAGAAGCGATGGTCATTAATAATAGAGTGACCCGGGCCGCGGCCGCAGCGGCCGTGATTGATCGGTGCAGCTTCGCTGTGCCGTGAGGCCTAGATCAGCTCTGTGCTTCGTATGCTACTCTCCTTAAACGCTAGCCTCTAGACCTAGACCTAAGGCGCTTGTTGAAACTGCTAAATGTAATTTTGAATTTGTCTGGCTTTAGTGAAAACAATGCTAAGCGGTTTACATTATTTTGGGATTGTGATACCATAGTTACAACCTCCGATACGCCTGTAGTTTGGAGACTGGCTTGTTGGGGTTCTTGGAAGTTAGTTGGCCCTTCAATAGTGCCAACGAGTTTCTTCTATTTTACTAAGTTACTAAAAACAACTAATAAAATATGTATCTATTAAGTACAAAAAAGAGCCACTGTGTTATTCTGACAAATCATGCACCTAGTTCAATTACTGCCATAAAATCCCCTGACGGGCGTGGATACTTAGCAGCGTCCACTAGCGATACGCGAAATATTGTTTATTACCTGTTCACCTACAAAATTGCTACGACTAGCGTGCCCTTTTTCCAAAAGCTCCAAATCGCGCGACGTAGAAAATACACCTTCACTTTTCCCATTTTCGTTCACAGTTTTAGCAATGTTCAGATTTCTGTCCTCGAGAGCTTGCCGCAAAAACGAAATATTTTCCCGTTTTTTTTTAAATAAAAATTCTACGTTGCGTTCCCGTATCCATGTCTCATAAATTTATTTTGTTTGTTTATGACCGGAATCGCAATCGTGTTTCCCTATTTGCTTATGCTAATTCAGTTATAGCGACTCCTTATTTGCTATCGTAAAAAAGCTGTACGTTTGTATCGAAGTTACGAGTCCGTACTTATTGTCAGTAGACCAAATTTTCAGTTTCCAAGTGGACTAACAGCCAGTATAAATAGGTTGAGTTAAGGGCCATTGTCGCGCGGCGCGGCGGCAGATGCGGCCGCGGGGGTCACCGCACTCGCCGGCGCAGCTGGGAGCCCTACGCTCTACCCGGGACGCTTTTTGTGCTCGGAGCCCGACTCCCGGGAACGAGAAATTTTTAACCATCACACTGCGATAACCCATGGGATCGACCCTTTGATTGATATTTATGCCGTAAATCATGCCTGCATAAACGCCTAGCTTAATCTTGGGTCGAAGGTCATTTAGCTCGTAAAGCTTAGTTTTATTAGCTTCAGAAATGTTTGAAACTTTGTTATTGTCGACGAGTTTGACGCTAGCGCCATCTGTCGTTGCCGTGAAGAAGTAAAATAATTTCATTCCTGCGCCGCGCGGCGCGCCACCGCCGCTCTGTTGCGCCTGCGAGCCGCACGGGGGCGCTGCGAGCGACTGCTGCGTCACCGACCAACAGAACGTGGCACCTTTCACTTTGGCATCCATCATCATAGTCATCGCACACGACACTCAGTTATCGGTTTTAGCAATCAATATCATATTGTAATCAAAATTGTACCTAATATTAATCAAATTAACTTCATAACAATAAATCAACATTCAAAATTCAAATAAAAACAATCATTGAAGAGGCCTGCCTGTCCCGAAGCTGCCAGTCACGCAACCCCTAAACAGTTATTGAAACTCAGATCGACGTCAACAAAAGTGATTGGTGATATTTAAGTTTGTTCTACCATCGCGTATACGCTAACTTTGCAATTTGTCATCTTTTTTAAATTGTTAACGAAGCTTATTGCACTGTAATAAAATGCATTTTAGGTTAGACTTAGAGGTTGAATTTGTCACTAATTGTGTACCTATGGTATTTTGTCTTAGTGCCTAACTTTGATAAAATGTCAGTACCTATATCTTCGTCTGTACCTACATATGTTATCCATTAGACAATAGAGTTTACTGCATTTGAAAATGACAGATGCTCGTTTTTTGTCAACATTTCCCGCAACAACTCTATGACTTGGCCCATCCATTTGGTCGGTGGCGTGGCGTAATTTTCTCATTTCGAGTGGTCATTAGTTCCACAGGGACAGGACTCGTCTGTCGCACGACCATTAACTTTACACGCATACCTGCTCGCTTCAAATGGTTCCAAAACTTCTTCTTTATGACTCTACAGAAGACACTCTGAATATAATAAAAATATAATGTGAATCTGTAATAGCCATATGAAGTGATTTTAAAATGTCACTATAACTTGTTTATAGTCGTCAAAAGGTTCTTCAAAGTGGCCAAAATTTGGGAAATTCGTTTGCTCCTTCTCTGATTAAATTAGGTGTAAGTTTCTGTAAAGCAATGTAAATTTATGTAAGACTTATTTGGTCAATTTCCTTTAGAACAAAAACTGGGCGTTGCTTGAATCTGTAGATGCAATGAATTCATTAATTAAAATAATTGGCAATTTGAATACAAAATGGAAAAAATAAGACGCCAGTTAGAGTTTGTAGGCAGTCTAATCAAGCTTTATTGCTGAGGCAGATACTTTATCATTAGATTTTGAGAGGGGCTCCGCGAGGGTACCTCGTGCGCCCGTCGCCTGCTCGGAGTTTGGGGTGCGTTCACCGCACGCGATCGATGCCGGCCCCAGGCCAAGTATGAAGACCCACCTACCAACGACTTGTTTTCATTTAATCATTGAACGCAACACAAGGGGAGCCTTCTGTTCCGATCGTGACTGTGCACTTACCCTCTCATTATGAGACCCTATTGAGCGCTCCGAACCTATACTTTTCATAACTACTCACGCACTTAGCCGAATTTATTTCCGCACCTCTTCACGTGGTATGCGGGGCATTGGTTGCACTTAACAGTTTCCCACAGCCGCCATGTTGCGCGGCATCCATTACTCTCGATCAAAACGTGGTAACAGCTTGCCATCTACGTCGCTCCATCACCTACGGACTTATTCAATAACAACAATTTCTTCGTAACACATTGCGTGCGGTGAACGACGCCGAAACTAGCTAACTCATCGGAACGGGCTCGATACTGGATCGCCGGGGCGGAGGTGTGAACAAATCCGAGTAAGGTGTACGTACATTCAATACGGGAGATTAGCCATCGATTCACGTTACTTTTGACCGATGAGGTAGGTGTCTTATAAGTACAGTCGAGTTCATTAATATATGAGCAAAACTGAGGGTTCAAAAGTATCTGTACACCTTTATGACATTGACAATAAGGTGCAAAAGTTAACAAATTTGGCATTTGTTTGCTCATATATTTATGAACTCGACTGTTCCTATACTAATAATCGAAATGGTTAAGATACAATAATTAGTACTAGTCACTAGTGTTTCTATCATTACATAAACATTTAAATGACAAAAACATTTTGCAGAATTTGTTCATAAGGTAACGGCACCAGTTATGGACGGTTTAAGCTGACAAGCACCAGTGATGGACACTTCATTTATAATTTAAAGACCATAGAGTTGTGAATTGATTGTTGTAAAACAAAGGACTTTTCCTTAGTGGGTAGTAAATAAGAGTCATTGTCCATTACTGGTTCTTTGTCCATTACTGGTGACTTTACCTTAATCTGTTATCAAAGTAAACATTATCAAAAACAGCTTTCATTAAAAAATTTGAAACATATAAGCCAAAGTGCCTCAGCAGCTCTTTGCAAGAAAAGTTTTTGTTAATCTCATTAAACGTCATCGCATCACGGGCGGACATACCTACCAAGATAAAAGGATGACTGCCAAGAGCTTCTACGAACGGACCGCAGCCTCCAAACTGGTTTGCTGCAGGTACGCGGCTAAAATTATACGTAGACAAAACGGACGGTCTCCGGCGAACACGAATTTCGGCACCGCGCCGTAGGTTGCGACGGGCCTTTGACAAAGACGCATTCCGATCGCGTATCGCCCTAACACAAAGGTACCCGGCCCAAATATTGAAGTGCTATTGTACCCACCCTACACCGTCGAGCTTGCGCCGACGAGATATTAGCGTGAAACTCCTAAACACGGACAATCCCTGGGATACCTTTATCGCTTTACTTCGTCTTCATGTTTAGCATCCCCTCTTGGCCCATTGTTACTTTTTCTGCTTACTTTTACGCGAATTTCTTTATATCGGATTTAGTAGGTTGTCAAGTTAGTTAATGTGTTATTTCGCCGTGTCGGGAAGTCTCAGTCGAAGCCGCGTTCGGTATTCGACCAGCGATTTACACATAATAGGTACCTACTTATAATGCCGATGACCATTCCCCTTCGCTGCTATTGGGAATCGATATCGCTTCCATCGTGTCCCACGGGCCACGCTTCGCTGACTCGCTTTATTCTTCTAGAAAATAAGCTTCGCTTTTAATTTTTCTTTTGTGTCGGTTGGTACTTATACTTACTGATGAAAATTTCTTTGTTCGAGTCACTTTGCCACTAACAAAGCAAAGCTTCTACTCGCTCGGGAGCTTCAATGCGGCCAAAAATAACGAAAGTCAAACATGATGACTAATATTGGCCGACTTAAGTTAACTGTTTATTATCCATACCTTGAGTCGCTGCTACATTTTATTTTAGAACGGCTTGCTGTTACCATAAAACTCGTCTATCGCTCTTTCAAAGACTATGATTTTCTGTAGTATCCTTTCAAGCCGGCTCGTAAATTGCTTCCACGGGATCGCTCACGTCGTTTTTAACTGTTCCTACACTGTAAACGTCAACGACTGCTAAGATACGAGTATTAAATTTTACTAGAGCACATTTCATTTTGCTTCGGTGTAATGAACGCCTACGAAAACACGGCGAATTGAAAATACAGCTTTATTTGCAGAGATTGACTTAAGCTAGTCGGTTCTAATATTAGAACAAAGGTCGTGTTGGTTCGGAAGATTCTTGACTCATTATTGTTGGTGTGTGAAGGTAAAAGACTGGGTCCTAGGGGCGGCGGAATGCCGGCCGGAAACCGCATCAGGTAGGGCAGTGATGAACCCGGGACACAACGGCCTTTGGGCAGGGTTACCGTCTACATGCCGCTATTTCTTAAGCGGCCATATTACTGTACAAGAGACCAAAGAAACGCGAGTTAATATCTATTTAAGCTTGAAACCAAGTTATTCAATTTGATTAGATAATCCTTAGCTTTGTTTTGAATTATATGATGTACGTATAAACTACATTCTTAACACAATGTAACTTCGGAACTGGCTCCTTTGAACATAAACCAGAATCGTCTTGATGCGTTACAATTTTACACTACTTAGTATTTACATTACAAGTTACACAAAGGCGTTTTTAAAATTCGAATACATGTTAGTCCTTCAATGGCTTGTTTTCACGTGTACTTCACAAGACACTGTTAAATTGAATAGCTGGCCCCTATTCCATGTGTGGCTGGCAGCCCTGGGGGTTATAATCACGATTGATTCAGAGCATTAGCCCTAGTTTCGCGGAATAAAGCACATTAGAATAAATTATCCCATCAAGATGACGCACCGAAGCATCCGGCCCGAGTTCGGAGTATTAATTAAAATACATTTATTTCTACGTTTTGTTCATAAAGGCAAAAACATACAAAATTTAAATAATGGCCCATGTCAAATACCAGAATTAGATGAATATTTCTTAATTAAAACTTGCAAAAATTTCATTGGGCAGCCGACAAGCATATCTTGATTAAGGTTTGGGGTTGTTGATCTGGGGAGTACACCCCCTGCGCCGCCCCGGCCGGGCCTAGCCTTATTCATCGGCAACAGCGCCCTTCGCAAGTTCGCGACCTTTACCTGAGAATGGATAGGAACCCAGATGTTTATTGGGCGCGAAAGTACCGCGTGTGAGTACTTGTGGCTAAAACCTGGTGAGGATGACTCACATTTTATACCTTTAAAACATCAATCTTTCCATCTTGACCTGTTACGATAAACTAGTTATTGTCACGAAATATATCGTGTTGCAATTTCCTACTAAGTACTTTGTGTTCTATCACGCTTCTGCCACCCCTCTATGTCGCTGGCTGATCTAAACATCATGTACGGGTTTATTATTTATCATTGGAAACGTAAACGAATAGTTTTGGTCCCTCTCAACGAAAAAGTTTATTAAACCACAACGCAATTTGAACTTTCTTTTAGTTATTTAGTACATCCAGTTTGTAGCTTCGAATTGCTTTTACTTAGCATACAAATCATTAAGCAGAACTTATAATTAAATTTGATGAGTAATCAGTTTTCTTGATTCAGAGTCGTGGTCTTGAAAACATGTAGTTCACTTTAAAACCTGATTAAATCAATGTAATTGTAGGGGAAGTTTAAAAATGTTTATAATTAAATTACTTTAATTGAATGGATTTTACGAAGAGATGCTTGAGAAGAATTATGGGGAGTTCATAATCGATTGTCCACAGCTGGTTCCGTCATGTATCGTGAGATTGAGGCGGCATCGATTTAGACTCGATTAACTAATAAAATCGTTTGATAGTTAGCACTTGTGAACACGCGATAGTTTACTGTATACTATGAAGGTGAAGGCATCTTGGTATTTTACACGAAATAAATTTAGTTAGTGTACGTGTTAAACGGCCACCACACTTGGGGTCATTGTTGAGGTATCGAATTACTAACGATGTTTGATATAGTATCGACTTTCTGCTGTAAGTTAGTCCTTGTTTCCCAATCTGGAAAGTAAGTCCTTTACATTAACACTCTTAAAAATAATTCCTCGAATCTCTTTTCGTAACACCGACCGTTCCGAGTAATGAACCGGAGAGCCGATATTAAGGTAGACACGGACGACCGTGGATATTAATTTCAGTTATGTAAATAGGCTCGTGTTTACGAGCGGGCCTATGGTGCGGCATCTTACTTTGTCTTTTTTTATTGCACTGGTAACACATCTTCGCTTCGTGTTCATGCTATAAACATACCGTGAGCTTCTTCAATTTCATTTGTTCGGTCTACCTAGGTGTACACTCTACCAAGGGTGAGAAACGAGAACCCATCGAGTATGAATCACGCCTAAGCGATGCCAAGTTTATTTCTATTTGTCATGCATCATTAAATACTTGATACAACTAAACGGGTCCGGGTTCATCGGTGTATCGGTGTTGTACGGAATTAGTGAGCCCATTTCAACAATGAATTGAATTAAGTAATTGCGATATAAACAAGGACATAGATTTAGATAGTAATCCAGCTAGCTAGTATTTAATAAACCCGCATTTTATTACTTACTAGCTATTGTCAGCGACTGGGTCTGCATAAGAAAGGGATTATTCTTTTAAATTATTGATTTTCTTATTGACTATTCGACGAATAATCTAATATCGTTATTGTTTTACGAGATCGACAAAATGGATAAACCCGCGCACCGTTTCAACCGCCCCATTTTCAAGTTACGAAATTTGCTATATAGAATTTGAAAATAAGATACAGAATTTGTTTTAGTTGACAAAGCTGCAGATTTTTCGTACGTTGAAACGTTTCGTTATCTAAATGTTTTTTGTTGAAGTCCAGTAGCTCATGTAAGAGTATCTATAGTAGAATTATCGGTCTATCGCTTTGTGTAAGTTTTTACGATAGTTATAAGCCAACGTGAACGATACCATTTCGTGTACATACACCTTTACTTACGCGTGTTGGCAGCCCTAAGTAATATTATAGTAACATTTACCCTGAAAATGAAGTGTTCCCGTGGGTATACTATGAGCTTGAACATGATATTACACCAAGGGCTAAGTCGAGACGCACGGCTAATTAAAAATAACCTAAAGGTCACCTAATCTTTTGAAGCGTCCCAATATTTTGCATCTCGCACAAATATTTAACTGTGTCTTTGACCTTACGTAGTTAGTTAACAGTATTACCTACTCGCCAGGGTTTTCACACTGACTCTTTGTCATCCCGATCTCATAAAATTACACTAAATTTAAGATGCACAAATCCTTACACATTTATTAATTTCAATGGTATAAAATTGCTTTACAAAATTGGTAAATTAGTCGTTGACATGATTCAATATTTTCTTTGGATTCTTGGAATAGTTGAAATGAAAACGTTTAAGTAAGTGAATAAAAAGACGTTACTTTTTCAACCGAGCGTTGATTTTCCAGCCCAATGCACTCCACTTCGCTTGGTCACATCGAAGCGTAATGCCAAGAGTTATCTGTGGGTAAGGTACGATCCAGAGTAAACATTTTGCTGAGGTTTTAATTTTTAATTAAAATTCTGATCGCCAAGAAATATTTTCTTTAGTCCTTTTGAATTAAAACTTTCTATAATGATATTTTTCTGTACGGATTACAATAAGTTCGTGAAAATCAACCAGGAGAAATCATTTTGGTGGTTATTTGATGTCATACCTAATTTGATAAAGTGCTGCCAATTTGTTCATGGCATTGTCGTATGACTCTTTGATTATTTTTACCTGTGGTCAAGTGATCACTTATCAGAAAGTATGACAGTAATGACACTTTACCGGCACTGTCAAAGTACTACATGTTGTAATGCCGGTCCAAATCAGACTGTAATATATTTACTCACACATCACAGTAAATTGTAAAGAATTCTAACCAAGCGGCACAAAGTACTGCATATACATACTTGGACCGGTGAAATAATTTGCACCAAAGTTATATGAAAGTTGCTTATTTGACATATAAAAATCGAGTATAAAATAATTTATCTTAAAGTTGTTTTCGCTTTAATTTTTTTGAATTTGTTTTGAAATCATTCATGATCAATTTAGATAGAATGTTGAGAGACTAAAGATGAGATCGAATTAAGCCAATCAATCTTATCATAATCAGAACCTCCATGAATCAAAAATGTCGCATTTACTGAGCTCTGAGGTCCGCTCGGTTTCTGTAAGTAGGTCGCGGCGCCCGGCGTAGGTGCCAACTCGGTACTCGGCACCGCGAGCGCCGCTCAGCTGATCGCGTATCACGTGCAAAGGTCTCTGGGTTAATTGTGCCACCGTTACACATTGTAATACGCCCCTTAACAGATAATAAAATCGCAGGAGCAACGGTTTTTTCTCTAAATACCGCTTGACTTATTTTACATCGATCGTGACATAACCCAAAATAAGCGTAAGCCGAATGGGATCCAAAGAAAAATTATCGACAAATTAAGCACTGTTTTACATACTTAGTTACATGCGTATATCACACGTGCATTCCCCAGTAGGGTAGGCAGAAACATGAAACATTGCATAGACCAAACCATAACTATTCAACGTTTAGTGTTATTCGTGTTTAGCATATCAGGGTTTAACTTAGATAAAACATATATGTCATAGTGACAGGATGGTAGCCTGTCGCCTAAAGCTATTTTCCTTAATCGCCTTTTCCGACATCTGCGAGAGAAATGGAGAGGTGATATTCTGAACCCTACACCACACGGGACTGTTTTACTGGTGACATAAAGGGCAGATAAATAATGTGTTATAGCACGTCCTTGTTTTGAGCAATCGGTGTTTCGATAAGATACAAGTTTGTCTTTGTATACGTTCAGTAATGGTCAAGATTTCAGTTTAAATATTTATTAAATATACGTTTCTGTTCTTTACTTGCGTACTCATACAAATACAAATCATGTAACGTAGCAAAACCGCAGCACCCGCAAGATTAGCCCTCTTGTTTATATCTTCCTTCATAAATAAATACACAATGTTTAAAATAACAAGGTTTACTTTTACATAAATGTGTTATGGTTATTTGGAAACTTAACGTTTTATAATATGTATTCAGTCACACAACGATGCCTAGAATAGAGACGCCTGAATGACGACAGAGTAGCTAAGCAATTAAATTTTGAGGGCGTGCCGATATTCGGCTAAATCTCTGGCTCAGCAAATACTTCACGACACTCACACATGTCATGTTCTCAATAATGCGGCTACTGGCAACTGCTATAATTTAGAACATCACGTTCGTGCAATGTTTAATCGATTTTTAAATTATTAAGTAGTTGATAATCATAAAGCTGTTTTAACTTCGCAATGAAATACTTTCTATCACTACTGTTTCACGTCATATATAATAATAAAACGCTATCGGATTAAAACGAACTAACATCTGCGCTTAGTAGGCATAGGCACGATTATTATTTGAAATTGTTAAAGGGACGTAGCCCGGGGTTTGTAGAAATATCAGCCGGTCTAAAAATGGCCGACCTGGTCCGGGTTGCGTCTGTGATTGATAAGTTGCTACAGCCGCTGTAGCAAAATATAACAAAAGCCCCATCTCAATATGTAAATGCAAACATGTATGTGAACGGTTTATATATTTGGAAAAGGAAACTAAATTAACGAAGAATACATTATGCTTTTGCAGTTAATTTACAAACATGAAAAAGTAAACATGTAGTTAAAAATCAATCTATTCATAACGGCGATCTGTTAAGTACTATGTTAGGATGAATAGCGTAATTTAGATACTCGCATCTCTAAATAATAGTTGCGGTACCAAAAGTTCCCACAAATATTTCGGTACAGCTTATACCCGCAAAAGTCCGCATCCGGACCCTAGATAAATGTGGAGAAAGATTTCGCCCGCATTTCATTTCAGGTTTGTCAGGTTGGATGGGAACAAAGAATGTTATCTTCGGACGCGTTGACGTGCTGAGTACCCGCCGCGATAATGCTGCCGTGTATATTGATGATTTTATACGCTCGAAGCAACCGCTTGTCATTTATAAATATTATTGTATTTGTAATAGCGTGGCATTTAACTTTAAACGGTTCTACTGTTTTCGGTAAACTCGATTGTTTGACTAAACTTTCGGTGCCTAGATTTTGCACGTAATGTCTTTGCTGCACGTTTTCTTGAATAATAAATATCCATTCTGTTCCTCTCATACGTAATAAATGGAGTCAGAACCGAGTGTTGTTATCAGTGTTACTTATTTTTTAATGTTGCCAATTATAAATAAATTTACAGTTTGTCCCTGTCGGAGACGTTTGTTTTTGGTAAGATGGATACTAACGGCCTCGTTTATAAGTTAACTGTAATTGTTATGGTCACGTTATGCAAAATTAATAATAGAAAAAAAGCCGAAGTTTGCCGTTTTACAGATGAGTAATAGTTGTTGCTGAGAATACGTTTAAGTAATGTGTAGATCTAATTAATCTACCACTATAGAGCAAAATGTGATTGTTTGGCATAGTTTGCGCACCGGACGACATGACGACACTCGCGAAAGCCGAGTACTCCGACGGCCGGTTGTTGTTTACGACAAATTGGCTCCATTTGGCGGTTGTTTGCATAAATCCGCCTTGGCGAGAGTGGCTTTGGTTTATCCTGGACCTTGTTCTTGTTCAGTGAATTTGGAGCAAAATCGATTGAGCCCTACGTTTTGTTTTGATCATATTTTATCTATACTTTTTAACAAAACTGATATCTTATTATCTATACCAAACTGTTTAGATTTATTTACTTAGAGTAAAATTATGTCGTACCTCACTATGTAAAATTATGTTGTTTCTCATGGCCATCAATCATTCGAAGGTTAACTGGGGAGGAACCTAAGTCTTTGTACTTGTAAGTTGTCCATGTTAGGTATTTTTGAAGTGTTTTGTACGGCAAAGAGTTTGTGGATACACACTATGCTCCGCTGGCACCTTTAAGAATTATGAAACCAATATAAATCTGTCCTTTCTACTGCCGCAAATATTTTACAGGCACGAAATGACGATGTATCATAAAGACGTACTAATTATTTCTCATTGTAATTATTACTATCATAATGTTCCTGCGGTATCGGTAGCGTATCTTTATGGGCTGCGCCTGCGGACTCCCCACAATTAATGCTTTGCAATGAATGAATATTAAATGCCAGTCGAGTCGTGAGCAGTGAACAGCTATCAGTAATTCAATGTTATTAGCATTATGTTGTGGTTTCTATTGTGGTCGTACTATTGATGAGCCTCTTATGAAATGTCTTCGCACGCAATAAATTTACTGGTAACATTATGGTTGTGAAAATGAAGTGTTAATGTTTATTAGTCTAAATCTAAATGATAAATGATGGAGTATAATAGGTAAATTATTTAGAATACAGTAACTTGTTACCGACTTACAACTGTATACGTGATGCCTATGAGGTAGAATCATAGTATTATTAACTAATTGTAAATACTGAGCTATGTATTCTGGTAAATAAAAATATATATTCAATTCTATTCTATTCTATTTAACGTCAAGCCGAAGCGGGGTGACAGGATTGATCGTAACCATCATGAGAAAAATCAGAAAAAATACCTATCTCTTGCAGTTAGAAAATTATTGACATTTTAAGAAAACCTAGAAATTTTGGTCAAAACATTTTGGTTCATTTTTATTATTTTTGTTCAATTAAACTATGGAACTCTAACCCTAAATATCATATCTGAATGACAGTCAAAACTAATGACACAATTGCCCCAAGCTTCCTAAAATTAAGACTAATTTGTTAAACTATGAATTTAACATTTTCAAAATTTGTCAAGTCTGAAAGGAATAAGGGGCCTTAAGAAGTGCCATTAAAATTGGCGCATTTAATCAGGAGTCAAATTGTACAATTGTTAATTTCATACAAAAAAAAACAAGTAAAAAAATAAAACCTCAACTAACCTAATTTTTGCTAGCGAATTTTATTCAGTTAAAATGTTTTTGATTTACACAAGTTCTTGGTAGGTTCTTAATTTTACGGCAAAACGATGAGATAGATGGAAACTGGACTTTACTGGACAATAGAAGTGAAAAAATAATTGTGGCATGTGAAAATACAAGATCTGATTCAGCGTCTGTGTATAATGACTCTCCTTGAACCTTTAACTGATGTCAGTGTAGGAAAGAACCGATCAAGTCTCAAACATGACAAAACCAAACAGCCATTTCGTCGCTAAAAAACAAATTGCGAAGACGTAGTTTGTAAATTAATACCTTTCAATTAGAAGTCTAGGTCAGCCGACCGTGTTAGACAACAGGACGTCCGCCAGTAATAATAGACGTTCAATTTAGAGGAAATTTGTACTTGTTTCAGTAAAAGGGTTCTGTGTTCTGTGGATCCGTCGCGCTCGCCCCGAGCGCGTTTCCGCCGCGGTGCGTTGACCCGCGCTGCCCGCCTCCGACCAGCCCCATTATTGCACCTCTTTATACCCAATTAACGGACACAAACATGCGATTCCCTGATAAGAGAACGTTTACTGCACATTCGAATACATTACGAGACGTTTTTAAACCGCCTACTAAGTGTCTGTTTCACTCCATTCTCGAACATTTTAGTTGTGACGTCAGAAGCGTTCTATCGCCAACATGCACTGGAGTATTGGTATTGGCCTTAAATGTGATTGAACTATTAGAGATTTATGGCTTTCCCAAATAGTCTGCCGGGATTGGCTGGTAACTAGAAGCTGAGAATTTAATAACAATTCAGATCTGAACTAAGTTCATCGCAGAGGTAATCACAGAACTCTACTCTGTTAATATAATGTCTTAATTACTAGCTTTTGCCCGCGACTTTATGTGTGTTAGCTTCGATTAGTCTATGTAATATTTTTAGAGCTATGCCTACGATTGTAAAGTTTCATTTAAATTAATTCAATAGTTTTACATCCCTCCATACAAGCTTGCGTGTCTATAGTGTTTATTCATATCAATTATAATTTTATAGCACGTGGTGACTTGTCCCTGCAAAGCAATTGATTTCTTAATGGACAGGAGGGTCTTTACTCAAATCGAACAATTTATTTATTACGTAGTTAAAAAAAAACTGTTTACGTTGTTAATTTTAAATGCAGCAACATTGTAGCGCTTCTGAGGATTGGATAGAAGGCACAGGTGTCAGTGGGAGTAGACAGCACCGTGACAGCTGGCACGCGGCACACCTGCCCATCTGCCACCGACCCTGTGGATAATTGACTTCCTGCGCACAGACAGAACTTTATTTCATTCCAGCTAGTTCCACACGGACCGCTCAAGAACTTACTAATATTCTAAATAAAACTTATGAAGTTTTTATTTGTGCAATGAAGTAGGTTTTAGAAGATTAGTTAAAGCCTTCTACTGTTAGATGCGGTCGGCTCAAAAGTAATATACGAGTTTATTACCTTTTAGGGTTCAATACGATATACACGGTGCCCGTGAGGAAAAGGAAAGATTAAACCAGTTATGTATGAAAATGTTAAGAAATTAAAAAAGGATAATTCGACCTAGTTGCATATAACATTTATTACTCTTTACGATCTCAGGAATACGCTGTTTCAGTTTTTCCCTTTCCTCCCGGGCACCCTGTATTACACACAGTAGGTATAGTTTATTGCGACAAGTACAAAAGTCTTTGGATTTTCTGATGCTGACAAGGCATAAAATAAAAACTGAGACTTCACGACAGCAATCTTATTTAACCATACGTACTTAAGAAAAAGTATATCTTGATATTAATTTCTAATACTACTACACAAATCTATAGCTAATGAACTATAACGGTATGCTCAAAACGTAATCCCCCCCAACCCCCCCCCCCAAACACAGTTTCCTGCTTATGTGTACTAATACATTCCGAGCGTACGCTCGTTAAACTGATATTGCTGAAAAATGATATCCCATAACAGTTTTACACTCTTTTGCACTCAGCGTGAAATCCAATTATCGGTTAGTTTTGAATATTATCATTTATTATCATTATGATCACAATGCTGAATTTTTATGACGTAATACATTCATGTTAAATTATCCGGAAAGTGTATCATTTGCATTTCGTTGTCCCTATTTTTAGTCGATTTCTACTCACACGTTATATCTCCTCGTTTTTATGTAGGCCATTTAGCCACGGAAAGGTGTCTTTCCACTCTAGACTTTCATTTCACTGCGGATGTCACACGTTCGTGGGTTCTGGAGAGTAATATTGCATTTCCTCAGCTGCCGGTTTGCTCCAGAGCGCTAACGTTACTCCGCGTAACGGTAACCACTTCCCCTGCGCTCCGCCGCAGATCTACTCCGATAACAATATTTCTTTAATTCCATACATTCCTCGGTGTTCCCACAAGTCGCGATCCAATATCAATGTAACAATTGGCTAGGCGATCGGGCACGGTGTTTCTCAAACGGTCGCTGTACGGATTTTGAAACGGTAATTTCGCAACGCTCCGCAACTGAAGCTTTGGGTATCAGTATTAGTGAGGTTCTCACGGCGGCTCGGTCGCGCCCGCCCACGCGGCAATCGGGATTATTGGCGTGTAAGCACAGATTATGATACCTTAATCTACTTTGCTTCAACCACCAACGAGCTGTTCCCTAAATTATCTATCACCAATTTATCACAGACAGAAATTGCGTGTGTAGCTGCTACAACACAGGCATCACAGCCGATATCGAAAATGAAAGGATCCCATCCGATAAGTTTCATCGGCGAAAAATTATGATAACTACGGTTTAGCGTGTCGAAGGGGAATTCTGCAATACATCGCGTCTGTCGATGGCTTGCGAAATTAGCGTTTTCACCCTATCTCGCATCGGTGTTGGAATTTTGAGATAAACACTTTGAAAATGGTTTGCTTGCCGGGTGCATGATCGATTTTATTCGGAACGGTTATCGTGAAATGCAATGCAATCTGCAGTCGGTGCCACGTCGCCCGCGGCACCGGCATCGCCATCCCGATAGTGTCTGTCTGGCGGGTGACTCATGCTAAACTCTAACGCCTAAACTTAGGCGAGCACCTTTTAGTAACTATCGAGATTATTCATACCTCTATTAGATGAGATGCGTGTAAATTATAAGCAATACAGTAGCCACGATAATATTTGAGATTACTTTCTGTTTCATATATTACTTTAAAACTGTAAATCCAGTATACCTACCACGTTAATCACTATGAATAACGGGCAAAGTTTTTCTACGTGCTCTGACTTAGATATGACGTCATAGCTAACTTGTTAGTCCTCTGGTATTCAATGTATTTTAGAAATAAATAATGATTTGTGTTTGCTTTAGTTTCTTACGGTACCAAATCGATGTCTCTGGGACACTAAACGGATTTTTCGATATTTTGTGACTAATCGAAGCCCCCTGCTGGCGTTGTTTTTATTGCTTGTGGTCGTTCCGTGCCGTCGCGTCCTCATATAAATAAGATAAAGTAATCGACATTGAATTATTGTTTTTTGTTTTTATTTAAACGTGCTAGGAGTGAGAGTCAAATCGTGTACATTCGTGAAATTGGCCATCGCTTATCATCTCATGTAGTAGTGACATGTAAGTTTAGATAAATAGCTACATTAAGTAAACACGGTTCACGGTCAGTTAATCACTATTTTCTGGTTATTACGTGTAAACAGCATGGTTGCCTAGTTTAGAGGGCGCCCTCTGAACTTTCGTCTTAATTACCGCGAATTAATCCGCGCTGGTAAATTTGCTGTCGTCCTTGTTCGGAATACAATAAAGGTTTGATGTATGAGCATGTATTTTATTCACAGATTCTTTTTTTCGAAAGCTCTTGTCACTGTTGATTCAAGATTATGTATTATTAATTGTAAGTTAATCATGATCTATTTTTTAATCTCAAACATTATATTGACAAGTGTAAATGTAAATTCACAAAATTTTTATTTTATTGTATAGCGGTAGGTACTCTCCAAACCATGGACAATGTTTGCACTTTGGGTACAATTGGTTTGCCCGTGTTATATTGTAAGAAAAAAAAAATACATTATTGTAATCAACCAAATTTCAACGTTTATTGGGTTATTTTGTGAGATAACTTACCTACCAACAAAAATATGAGATAGGTACACACTAAATTTAATTTATAGTTATTTTCGATAATGGAGGCACACTTCTATTTTAGAATACCCGAAAAAAAGCAACACTGGCTATGTCACTTCAGCATCTGAGATTAAAAAATAGACAACTTTATACAACAAATAATTTAGGGTATGTACAAAGATTTTATGCATGGAATTGACTATCGCGGCTCGAGTCTGTTTTTTATCGGTAGGATATTTTACATATAGCTCAAAAGAATCATTCCTCTTTGAAATCTCGCACATTTTCTCGTACAAAATAGCAAATATGGCTAACACGTTAACTTGAAACTATTTGCCTACACATTATCCTTGGTTTACCTGTTTCCCTTTTAATGTATAAACCTCGTCTTACCTTACACACACCGCTCTGAACAGGCTCATATTTAAACAAGTCTCTATTTTCGAACGGCTTCCTCGGTCGTTATAGTTGATAGTTGTTTGGCGAAATATCACGTCGCGGCAATCCCCTCTGCCTCCCCTTCTACGTGTTGGCTGGTAACGCGACTCCTCCAGCCTGTATAGCTCCGCGTGGTGCACTAAACTCTTATAGTTTCCAGTTTCCCTCACGTCGCTATTGGCAGCGTTGTCGTAAACTCTTCAGAATGGTGCTGCGTTCGGGCTCGTTAAATTTGAAACGTTGCTCTTTGATAGGCTTTCTGCAGTATTAACGCTGTTTTTACTCGAGTTTTGCGTGATTATTATTAATTTCTTACCCGTGTGGTGCCGGGTTAGAATAGCACCTCCCCCTTTCTTCCCGTGGGTGTCGTAAGAGTCGACTCTGGGAAAGGGTTAGTGTATTGTGGGCGATAGGCTAGCAACTTGTCACCGCAATATCACGTTTCTGGTTACCCTGAATTTGCTAAACGTGGCACTGGATTTTTGAATTCATGTGCTCTGCCTACCCCTCATGGGAATATGGGCGTGAGAATACGTGAGAATACGTATGAGAATACGTATTATTAATAAACGTGCAAAATAAGGCTAGAAAGTCTTTGAGAAGCTATGGATCAAATTGTAACGTTAATATCACTTCACGTATGCCAAATTTGTAAGCCATTTCACTAAAGGAAGCCAATTAGTTGCATTTACCAAGAAGCACGTCCAATCTCTTTCGACATCAAGGGAGAACAAAGTGATGGGAAGGGCCAAAATTCCGTCCAAACTCTAATATCGTCAGTGGAAAAGAAAAAACGCTAAAGCGCCAAGTATCTATATGGCGCTTTAGCGTTTTTTCCTTTCCACTGACGATATGTATTCCCAAAATAGGGTGCGACGTGAAATACGTCCGTCACATCACTGTAGATCTTTTTGTGAACAATTCTCACCCTTGGGAAATACACTTCGTACGCTGTTACAGGGTTCGCAGAGTAAAATAAAATTTATTTGTAAAATTAACAAGTGTGTTAGCGGCAGCATCGATAATTTCGATCAAGATTCAGATATCATCGATCGACGACCTGCAATGCCTACCGGTGTATTTACACACAATGGCGGCGTGAGCCAGTCTGCGTGAGCAAACGATGAAATATTAGTAATGGCGAACGGACATTCATCGAACTACGGCTCGAGCCTGCGCATGCCCTGCACTTGGTATCTCATTCGGCTCGATACCGTATATTTTAAAATGTTTTTAAAACCTTCGCAAATGTCTTCCTTTCAAACCCCTCTCAGACATAGACATATGGGGCTTGCACATTTTCAAAATGAAATCAAATATCTTCTCTTTTTCATTTAAATATTGACAAACTTAAGGTCTTCTAACCAACCTTAAAATTATTTAGTAGGCGTAAATTTGTCATGGTTATCAGTCAAATCCGCGCCGTCTACGAATTCCAAAAATCAATTCATATTTAATGAAGACATTGTGCTTCGTCTTACAGTTTTTACTTCAAAGGAGCTTCACGATCGTCATTATAACTGAAAGCGGTACAAAGTTTAAAATTTTTAACTTTTAGTCGACCCTTGTTTCCTTAGAAGGAGCCACAGGCGGGACCAATCAGCGCCTATCTTTTAAACATTGCCAGGCTTTTAGGCTTTGAGTGGAGCAATATTTGACGCTTCCGTTATTATTATTCCGTTATTCTATTATGTTATCGTACTTACCTATAACTTTTACCTATTATTAGATGAGTGGTTTTGAATGGACCTAACATACTTCTATATTGAGAGCCGATGATAATGGAAGTGATGTTAGTGACGTTGACTGGTATTTCGTTACGAGGGACGAGCTGGGGGCGTTTATATGCTCGATTCGGTCGGGCTGCTTATCTCGACGTGCAATTTCTTTGTTTGCCTTGTACGCAATTTCCCAAAGAGTGCCGCCCGCGCCGGGCCGGGCGGGACGAGATAAACCTCGCAAGGCTCGGCGCCTGGAGATGCCAGATATCTCGGCTGCGTAGTTCGCCGCCGTACCTTCGCGCTGCCATATTTCTTCCTCTAGGCGTGTCTCCTCGCCTCTCCCGGACGCCACAGCCGCCTTCCGCCTCTGAAATATGATTTTGATTATGAAATACGTCCGGGAAATTCTCTGGATAGGCGTTCGCACAATTTATTCACCCGCTTTGCCTAAAATGCGGCGTGAAATTGTGTTGCTATCCTGCGATGTGGCAGATATTTCTAGGATCGCGATATTTCTTGCATATACACGTACCACACATCGTTCTGGCGAATTGCTCATAGTTGTACTAATGGAATGGTTTTTTCTCGTGAATTATAGGGCGAGGCGCGCAGGTGTGTCGGAGCAGACGAGGCGAGACGACCAGAATGGCAGGTGTACTGCGCTGTCCCCACTACTTGCACCATTTCTTTTATAAATTCCAATCACAAGTTACGGACACTCGTAAATGTGATTTTTAATGACTTTCCTTTCTGCTTTTTGCTTAGCATTGCTAACGTCACATTGACGCGTCAATAAATAAGAAATATATGGAAATTGCTAATGTAGCACGACAATTCTTCAATTAAGCCCGCTCGTCAACTCGTTTGTTAACTGTAGCTTAAACACTCGAAATAATTTGCGGTTCGTAAAAGCAATCAAACTGGACGCTCCATGTAACTGTAAATCTTGCTATACGGTACCATAATTCAATCAAATTCTGATTAACGAATTGACATAAATATGGCAAGCTTACTTAAAAAGTATACCTTAATATACAAGTTTAATACATGTATTTGCCACATATGGCACGTAATCGTTAGTAATAGCGTGTCGGTTATATGCAAATGATGCCTGCGGTCCGTGCCCCCGTTTATAGACAATTTGCCGATACTGTGCTATGGCGTGCCGCTGCACGGCTGGCAGCGGCCCGCGCTCCTCGGCGGTCGTCTTACATCGCTCGAGATCTCCACACGGGCGCGCGGGTCGAGCCAGCCGCAACGCATAACTTATTTGCGACTATTAAGCCTATTATTGTCACTCCCGAACGCTATCCTATGGTACTGTTCTGTCGGAACTAATTTCTTAAAGCATTTGTGCCTCTGGAAACGTGAACTTGGTACCTAAAACTTATGCTAAAAGTGGCTGTGAAGCGTGAAATAATTCATGGCTTTATCTATAAAGCGTTTCGTGTTCTCTGTTGACCCCATTTGAGAATACAGGTGCGATTTATGTATGAATGTACCCCCAAACTAAGAGATGCCATAAAATATCAGCTTCGTTAATCGGCGTGTTCACAATTAAACGCAGATTCTCGTTTAGCTGGGGCGTGGGAATCGAAGACGCGCTTCTTGCTGACGGGATATATCAGCATAAGCCAATAAATCCGCGAGTGCCACATGCGGAGCAGCTGCCGAGCCGAAGTGTGTCGAAGTCGCCGATATCTACCGGTACCCACCGTCGACTCGCAGTTGACCTGCTTAATGGTTTTAATGACGCCATTTTGTCCGCAGCCAATTAAACTGACGCTGGCCGGTTTTAAACTGCAAGTTAATAGTAATATGTATAAGGTTAATCTCGCTTTCTGCCGTCTGTTGTGCAAAAAAAAATTAAGTAGATATGTAGGTATGTTACTTCCTAAAAGCTTCGAAACAAAACCGAACAGTACGGCGCGTTGTTTGGCACGAATAGGTATGAATAATGAACGAAGTGATAATTAGTCTGTTTAGGGAACACCCAAGCGCATATTGGTGCCTATTAGACGTGGTTATATAAAACCAATAACTAGTAGCGATTCCCAGAGCGCAGCCGCGAGCGTGGGAGTCTACTATGATTTGTTTACACCGGCAGGCGATCAGCTGGCGGTGACGCGCCGCGGGCGTGCGCCGGCGTCACTGTGACGTGCGCGTCTCGCCCACTCCGGCCGAGGACTGTCGCGATTAGTGATTAGAGAACAGCGATCGTGCAATACTTAGTTCAGGGCGACCGTTTACAGTTTGATGATTGTGCGCGGTTACGATTACAGAGACAGATCTAACGGCTTTAGAACGTGTATGCAGACCAAATTGCCGGAAAAAAGTTTGCAACTGTTTTAAGACGACCATTCGTGTAAAATATTGATGACTTGAATTATACATAGCTGAAAAGTGCTTCCTTTGAAATGTGTTTTTAAGATTTTCTTTTGCAGTTGACATTAAAAAGATCTTTATTTATCCTCAACGGAACAAGATTCTTGTCGTCGCAGTTCTAGGTCGTGGCCTTTGTTATCCGACTACAAATATTTTCGCTGCGTAACTGCTCTCCTTGACTTTTTTCACCACTCAATTAGGGTCAATTGTAATGGACCCTAAGACCCTGAGGCCCTTAGCTGGTCATAGTGTCCGGTTACGCCTGGGTAATTTATTAGCAATCATTTACATATTTCATTTGCTTGGTCTTGAAGCTTTTTATGTAGGTATATAATGTATTATGTAACCAAAAATGCTAAATCGTTTTCATTAATAAGTAATAACATAAATAATATTTGAACAAGTTTTTAGACTTTGTGTATTTACTATTTATTTTATCCGTTCCCAATTCTTCGAAAACTCACTATTTTACTGGCAGTTTGATAAACGTCCGAACTTCCAGCGAGTCAAATGACCATCGCCCACAGTAATTCAAAATAAGCCACTACAGGAAGTTTCCGTGATTTTGCCTCGCAACTGTTTTAATTGCTATTCCGAACTACTAATTCGTTTTTGAGTTAGTCGTAGTTTCAGTTTTATCACATTATTTTACTATTTACGTAGTTACATTTAAATGAAGACGTAGCTGCCTGAGCGCAAGGGGGGATTTAATGGTTCAGTTAGTCTGATGAGTTAGCCTGTGTGGTGTCGGGTTTAGAATAATACCTCTCTATTTTTTCCGTGGATGTCGTAAGGGGCGACTAAGAAAATAGGCTACCTACATTTTGGGCGACTCACTGGCAACCTGTCACTTATGCCACCCAATTTAAATCCGTAAAAATATGCTAGAAGCCGGCACGAAACGTAAAATAGTATTGATTTTGTCTATGTATCCTTTCGCGTGCTTTGCCTACCCCGTTTGAGAATACAGGCGTGATGTATGTGTATGTGTGGTTTGATGAGGGTGAAAAAGTTTATTTCATTCTAGTTCCTAGGCTGCACTGGTCTAATAATATATGTATTTTATTACTGCAGTTTCCATCCTGGTAATTGTGTAAATAGTCCTGCTTATGACAGTTTTGTAGGCCGCCGTTACCGATACCCCTTGTCAGCCTTGGTCTCACTTGCCTTGGTCTAATGCATTACAGGCGTAGCGAAACATGTGTGAGTTACAATGCCGATGTGCTAGCGTCAGCGTGTGCTGAGTTTATATACGGTGACTAGTCGGAGCACGAAGCCCCGCAAAATGAGGGCGTGCAACGAGGACCTGAACTAGCTTACATTTTATTTTACTTCATAAACCTAGGATCAGGTGTATTGCAATACCTGCCAGCCACAACATAGCACGTTATTAAAAACGTTTCAGTTCTTAAACGATTTTATAAATATTCCAATATTTAAAACTTAACCCTGATATAGTTTTCTAGAGTAATGTGTCTGATGTAAAGCACTGTTTATCGAAATGGCTGCGCAGTCTGCCTGCACGGGCTCATATCCGCCGCTGCATATTCCATGAGGCAACGCAAAATTATTTATGGGTAGCTCAATTACTTTCCAGCAACCTACATATTCGCATTTTGTGGGTCAAGCACTGGTGATCTAACGACTTCCTGGCGCAAGGTTTGAGTGCGTCTAAATATAAAATTGTGTTAGTCATACCCGTACGCCATACTAACAACTGAAATAGACACAGGCTGAGCCCGTCGCAAAGGGCCGCACCGTGACATTTCTCGTGTGGCATTATTCTTTCTTGTCTTGCCACTGTGCCTACTTGCCTTGTGACCTTTTCTTTCGTCATTCGTTCCTAAATACGGGAGAAGATAGGTGTGACTCATTTCAAGCTAATACTACTAATAATAGTGGTATAAAATTATATTTTTATGTTTTACCAAAAGTAACTAGCATTTTGTGTTAAGCCGACAAATGAGTAGCGCAGCTTTTCTTGTTTGCATACTCTATATAGGTACAGCGACATTGACGACGGACTGGCGAGTAATTCACGAAAAAGCGTGTAAAAAGTGCCCGAAAAGCTGACATTGACACACTTGTCCACACGGGCTTCCTGCCCGCCGCCTCTGTTCTCCATTTGTTTTAGTTATCTACTCCGGTTCACTTTCCAACAGATTTTCAATTGTTCTTTGCGGAATTTCACTCCCGTTCAATAACACTCGATTTATTTGTTGTTGTTCTTTTCATCGCTTTATGTTTCCTTCCGTTGTTTGAAGTATTCTGTTTTTATAGGAACGAGTGTTACGAGTGAATCAAGTATGATTGTTGTGTTTATTCCACGCGACTTCGTCGTGATTCGATCAACGTTGAGCTCTAGAAGATAATTATAATTTACCAGACTAATGACCAACGAAGGTACTTCATTGGCGGTTTAGGCACATAACTAAATATAAACAAACTTCAGTTGTCAGATTTGACAAGTTAACATTTTAGTAAACATTTTATTTATTTATTTATTTTATTTTATTTTATTTATTACACACTCTTACAACTATTTTTACAGGACTATGCCTAAGACAATAGCGTAACTACATCTAACTTATCTATCTAACCGTACATGTCAAGCCTATAGCAGATATTGTAGAGGGCAGATTTTGTGAATTCATTCAAAGAGCAAAAAAACAGATCCGTGCTTTCCGCGACTAGGTTGAGGTTGAGGTTGTTTTATCGGATGTTCAAATAGTTAAGGAAGGAAAAAATCAATAAAGTTCTGTTGGTGCCTAAGTTTAAGTGTACCAGAAATAATCGGAATTAAAACACTAACGTCCATCAGATCAATAAATATTAGGTAAGATTCCTTTGATAAAGTATTTGAACATCCGATAAAATGTGGGTAGTAAACAAAATACCTTATTAATTTGTTAAATCTGACATCAAGTTTGTTTACATTTCGTTAAGTATCTAAACCGCCAGATTATAGTATTATGAAGAAAGAAAAAGTATCCTCGTTCTTACAGTTGATAGTCATCTTACGCGACGCATTAGCGGTCCAATCCAATTTTCGTCCTCCGCTAATCGTTTGGAAGTTACGGACTCGTGTGAAGGCAGCTAAATGGCCGGTTTATGCAAAATGGGTAGAGCGGTTGTTAAAAATTCTTCTACGATACGTGTCAAAATTAATGAAAACAAAATAGACTCATTACAAAATGAGTTATATTTGAACTTGGAAGGTTTTATTTACGTGGGTTGCTTTACTTTTTCCATTCCACGAGCAGCCCATTGTGCGGGTATATTTTGCTCGCGGAAGTTCGTCCTGACACTGGCCTTTATTTATACCTCCTTCCTTACGCCCAGATACGCAGAGATAAAAGACTCGCCGTAACTTCTTATTGCGGATTCACAATCCATTTCCTTCATGCCTGTGAAAACTTCTACTTTGTTAATGTAAAGATAAGTAAATTACTGCTCCTTTGTCGTTTCATACCAAATTGATGACAACTGGCTTATAAATGTATCATCCTATTTAGTATGTCAATTAGATAATGGAATAATAATGAGTAAGTATTTTTAGTTTATCAAATTATTACAAACCGTAAAACTTCCGGAGTGGAGGCATTATGTGTCATCGATTCTAGGTTATATTCCTAATAAATAGTGACGTTACTTGAAACTACTAAGAACTGTATCCACATCGATTTTTGTTTGTTAAATTTGACGGAGTAAATAGTTATTCCACCTGTATTGTATACATACATACATACATATTCTCACGCCTGTATTCCCATGAGGGGTAGGCAGAGCACATGAATTCAAAAATCCAGTGCCACGGTTAGCAAATTAAGGGTAACCAGATGGTTAAACGTGATCATTGCAGTGACAGGTTGCTAGCCCATCGCCCACAACACACTAACCCTTTCCCACAGTCGACTCTTACGACACCCACGGGAAGAAAGGGGGAGGTGCTATTCTCACCCGGCACCACATAGCCTATGGTATTCGACTATTAGTAATTTTACGGAATAATATCTCGGGTCCCAGACTACCGGCTCAGCGCAGATGAGTTAATGCAAGTAAATCTCGTCAACGCGAATTCCCTCCCAGTACGATTGTTCTTAATCGCATTAACCGAGAACACTTAAGAGGAAATGACAACATTGTACCGCGCCGTAGACTACCTACAGAGCTAAAGCCGCGGCGTACTTAGAAATTTCCATTTTATGCCAGTTTAAATCCTACTTCGTAAACGTTAAGTGTAAAAAAATATAAAGGGTTTTTTAACAATGAAATGGTTCTTGAAAAAATTAGTACAATCAAAAGAAAAGCCTTGATATCGAATTTAGCGCTAGATCATGAACATTATTATTATATACATACCGTCACGCCTCTTTCCCACAGGGGTAGGCAGAGACCACTTTGTTCCACTTGCTACGATCCTGACATACCTCTTTTGCTTCATCCACGTTCATTAGTTTCTTCATACATGCTCGTCGATTTCGGGTACTCTTGACCTGACCTGTTTTAAAACGTCCGCGATTTGGTCACGGAACGTCCGTCTAGGTATTATTATTTTTGTTTATTCTTAATAGGTAGGTAGGTACATCAATAACGCTTATTTATTATTGAACATCGTGATTGCGATTCGTGAGCATCTTAAAATCGGTTCTTGTAATACATTCGTGAAAAACTTCGTGCAAGCTTAGGAACGGAGGGAGGGAAATCCTTGTGGATTTACTTCGGGCGCGCCTGTGCCCGCCGTCCCGGCCCGTTTGATATACGTATGAAACGAACCTGCCTGGTTCTCCACTAAATACTTACATATTTCTTTTTTATGAACTTGCTCTAAGCAAACTTCCTTTTTAATAAACGTGAAATCTTCAAAGGAATACTTTTATCTCTTTTGTGCAAAAGCCAGCCGTTTCTGTCGGTAGAAATGTTAAATAGATCTTAAGAATAGATTTAACAGTAAGTAACCATTAATAAAATAACTATTTCAATCCTACTTATTAAATAGTGTTGAAATGGATTGAATAACGAAAGCATCCCTTAGATCGGCCGCTGAAGTCATCAGCTGTATAATTTTTAGCGGTTTTCACGTTTTTTTTTTGTTGATTGAATCATTGATCATCATTGAATAATCATGAAAGGTTGACGTAACAATAAAAAAAAATGCGTGATGTAAAACAGCGTTTTGTAGTAAATATGAGTTATTTTATTAGGTATTTTCGTTTACAGTTACACACATTGTGATTGTGTTTTACATAGCAAATAACTTACTGAAATGTTATTAATGCTGCGATTTTACTTTAATTTTTAATATAAAGACAGCTAAAGAAGTACTTGACTAGGCTTGGTGTTAAATTCAAGTAACTTATACGGCGTCAAGAGCCAACCGAATATTCCGGTACTGTACCTGCAATACCATAAAAGTTGATTAAGCAAAGATGGGCCAAGGCGCGCTACGCCCCGCAGGGACGTGATTACTGGGCGGAAACTAAAGTTTCGGCGCCGACACGCCCGACGACGTACCTACCCGCGAAGTCGGCTCATGTATCATACTAACATCCACTGTAGGCTATTTTAAATACGATTCTAGTCCTTAAGCACTAGTTTTTTTGCTATGTATTGTATTGTATTGTATTGTATTGTATGACTCTTTATTCTACACAAAAACACTTACAAAAAACAATTAGCACGAGAACAGCCTTAAGCACAAATGTCGTCATTGCGATAATTTAAAATGTTTCGTGTTTTTTTTACATACATATTCTCACGCCTGTATTCCCAAGAGGGGTAGGCAGAGCATATGAATTCAACAATCCAGTGCCACGTCTAGCTATTTCAGGGTAATCGGATGGTTAAACGTGATATTGCAGTGACAGGTTGCTAGCCCATCGCCCACAATACACTAACCCTTACCCAGAGTCGCCTCTTACGACACCCACGGGAAGAAAGGGGGAGGTGCTATTCTAACCCGGCACCACACAGGTGTTTTTTTAATTGCGCTAAATCTACGATTTCCACAAATGCACCCAGATTTTGAAGTGAAGAAATAGCTTTTTACAGAACCGGCATATTAGTAAATATTCATGTCAACGATTTGAATCAGGGGATGAGTGCATAACAGATTCATTTTTCTTAACTTTTTTCTGATGCATTTGATAATGCAGATCTGTTTTGTTTAAAATGTTTTTTTTTTTTCTTTAAGATCAAAAGAAATAGAGGTATCCATATTTGTTAAACATATGGTAGCTACTGCGCAAACACGCCTAGTTTTACACTAATTTATTCTTATTGTCCCAGGCATTTTGTTCACCGGCTCGGTCATGGCGTCCTGTGTTATCTCGAAATACGGCCATCCATTTAGTATGTTTACACGGGCAGGTGTTTCGTGGCTGTGAATATAAAGTTCTACATTTGGCCCTTTATTTGAAGACGCGACACGGCCACTCTACTGGCGCCATAAACATGCTCCTTAAGTTCTTACATACTTTGAAACGGTCTCTTGAGCACACAAAAACAACTCTTACTTTACGTCGTCAAAGTCCTGATAAACGCGTGGTGTTCTGGAATTACTGTTTTGACACTCATTACAACATTTTACATGTAAAACAGCTTTTTAATGATAACTTTAACTTTATTTATTATAGATAGAGTCATGACGCTTTGCCAACATGAAGAACACCGCTACGGCTGCGTCAATTACAGTAAAACATAAGTACATAATGTTAATAAAATATTGCGACCCACCATTGTTTCAGAAACAGATACGATTGCGCAAGTGGAAATTAATAAGCAGTCTCACAGTTTCATAATTACAGCTCGCACAGCTGATAGTCACAGATGTTACCATTCACCTATTACTTGGGTCAATGCCGAAACCGTTTCCATAGTTATCGACTTAATACAGAAACAATAAATAGTTCGCTTTTAACCACGGACTATAATACAAACTAGGTATTTAGCAAGCGGGTGCCTGATCACGCTATATTGCATAAAACTGCCATTATGTTCGCTTAAAAAAACCGCCTTTTCACTAAACGCATCGCTGCCAAAACTTGCCCGTGCTGAAGCTAGTTTAAAACATAGTTGTGCATCCCGCATTCAGTGATGGGTAGGAACTAGTGGCTCGCTATGGAGTCGACGGCATTCTTCGTTACACACCCGAGAGCGCAATAGGCAGCCAGGCGGGTGTGAGCAATGTGTGCTGCACACAGTCACGGTCCATTGCCATCGCGTGGCTAAGGGCGCACTAAATAGCCACAATCGCCCGCAACTTCCTACCACTAATTATATGTCGTGTAATAACGTACCAGGGTTTGGTCGACATTAGAGTTAATTAACCGTCTTCATACCCGTCGCTACAAAATCAACATATTAAGCTGATTTTTAATAAATAACAATTATGACGCCCCGCGGCGTTCTATGTTTATGTTTTTGGGAATTTCAACGCTGCATGCTATTGATGGTTAAGTATTTAATGTAGTGTGTACCGTAAAAACGTTAATTAAATCATTCAGTTGTAATTTTTATCATCTCTGAGTATCGATGTTATTCAAAATCTGATAATCGGAAAATTTTATAGAACTCTCATAAAATTATTCCGTACTATTGAGAATTACCTGTTATTGTTCGCACTATTATGGATATGTCGAATCGAACACGTTAATCGACATATTTGCAGGCAGGTGTTTCTTTTACGGTGGCATTTCGCATACCCAGTATTGTAACCCTGATTATCATGACTTTAGTTAGTTTTTATTTAAACAAGTTGTGGGTATGTACATTTTTGTAATGTTTTAAACTTTCGCGATTCTCACTCATATTATTTATATGTATGTACGCGGGACTTTGGTCGCTGTAACGCGGCCGAAACGTCGAGAAGGTAAATAAAACCGTGATTAAGTCCCGCGAACATACATATAAATATGTAAAATTTTTTCGGTATCGTACTCGTAAAAGGATTTTAATTTTAACTGAAAGTAAAACCAACAAATCCAACTTGATCTCTTGTTTTTTCTTTACAAATAGGTACCATATTTTCCAGAAATATACTACATCAATCAATGAAATGAAAGTTCACCTAAAGTCAGAATACTAGACTGGCATTCGTACGCTACGTCGCATTGCGTACGCGGAACGGCATCCTAAATTATTCATTTGGAATGCTCTTAATATTTATTATGTATGCTAATCTAGGGCAGGAAGCTGTGACAGTTGCTGCTTAAATAGGTATAAATAGGTGTGTAATAAATCAGAAATATGTATGATTTTGATTAATACATGTTACCCACTACAACCACAAAAAACGGAACTAATAGGTACAACTCTGTCGCAGTCATATTATTCAATTAAACTCTGGTTTACGTTAAAATATTCAAACAATTAAGTAACATTTCAATTACCTTGTGAAAAGACTTGCGTTATTAAATATTTATTTAAAACCTGTTGTTTAAATCAACGCCGTAAAATGCTATTTATTATACGCATGACATTAAATAAAATGCATTAATGGACCGATAACTAAGCTTTTGATTGAGATATTTTACTCCTTTTGCTTTTATAAAGGTTAACGCGTTTTACTGGCTTCGTTGAGATCGCCGCTCCCGGTGATATCTAGACGTAGGAAGGATCGATTCCATTTTACAACCCCTGCCGCAAGAGTAAGGGTTGATGTAAGTTATTTATTTGAAATCAAGTTTTCTTGCAGTGGTTTTTAGGGTTCCGTACCTCAAAAGGAAAAAACGGAACCCTTATAGGATCACTTTGTTGTCCGTCTGTCCGTCCGTCCGTCCGTCCGTCCGTCCGTCCGTCTGTCAAGACCCTTTTTCTCAGGAACGCGTGGAGGTATGAAGCTGAAATTTATATCAATTACTCAGGTCTACTGTCCCTTGAAGCTGTGAAAAAATCAAACTTCTAAGCCAACGCAATCAAAAGATACAGCCGTTTATGCCGCAAATTTTCGACACTTGCAAGGGAATCAAAACCTACAGGGTGCTTCCCGTGAACTCAGAATCTTGAAATTTGGTACGAAGCAACGTCTTATAGCATAGATAAAGGAAAAATTACGAAAACCATAAATTTTTAGTTACATCACATAATATATATTTTTTTAATAATTTTAAACTTACTACCCATTTCCTCATAAACGCGTAGAGGTATTAAATTGAAATTCATACCAAATACTCAGGTCTATAATACCTTTAAGCTGTAACAAAATCAAACTTCTATGTCAACGCAATCAAAAGAAACAGCAATTTAAGCTGCATATTTTGAAACTCGCAAGTACTCGCAAGGGAATCAAAACCTAAAGGGTACTTCCAGTCGACCTAGAATCTTGAAATTTGGCATGAAGCAACGTTTTATAGCACACATAAAGGAAAAATTCCGAAAACCTTAAATTTTTAGTTACATTGCAAAATATATATTTTTTAATAAATATAAACTTATTACTCGATTGTCGTAATGAACGAACTTTGTAAACCTTGCAGGTTTGTACGGAACCCTCGGTGCGCGAGTCCGACTCGCACTTGGCCGGTTTTTTTTAAACAGGTGTCAGCAAAATCGTGAGTTACTGAAATTTGTGACCTATACGCGGGGGTGTTTTAAAAGTGGATAGGAGATTATATCAACGTAAGTTCTTTTATGATGCTTCAAAATAATAAATAAAACAACATACGTTTACGAAACTACCAGCTCTATAGCTAAATTCTTCTTTATTGGAATAATAATAGTTTTTAAAAATACTGACCAAATTTAATTTCTACTGGATTTGATGGTACGGGTAGGCGCGGGTCGCTTTACATTCGATCGTCGAATCGTATCGCAATGTTTGTCGGGAAGTCTTCTATAGTAGTTTAGCTACAACACAACAATGGACGAGTAGAGTAGTGCGCTGTCACTGTCTAACTGGAGATGTCACAGCTCGCGCGTTGCCATCCTAATCTGCAGATGCGCAACGCAATTATTAACTTTCTTTTAAAACTTAATTTGATTTCATACGCTGCCTTACATTGAACACGTCAAATACAGGCTCGCTGTGACTTTCTGGCTGAGCGATGGGAATTGTTAACAGTGTTAGAATTGCCAGCATTCCCGAGAGAATCCACCGGTGTTAAAAATTTACCGAACCTTCCGGTAAAACCAACATCAAGCTTTTTTGGCTCTTGCGATACAGACTCGTTATGAATACCAGATCGTGTCTATGAAATGTTTTAGGTTAGTCGCCATCTTTATCAGTTTCGGCGTTAGGAGTAAAAACGTAGTTAAGTTTTGGGACTCAAAGTAGTCAAAGCTTCGACTTTGCTAAAAATATTAAACAGGGTTTTTTGTGTTCTCCGTCAACATTGATGAAATCTGTAAACTTATTCAACTGCAAACTTATCCATCTGGGCTACTGTATGTTTTGCTAACGGTAAAAATATGCTAATTTGTTTTAAATACAATTTCCAAGTTTTTGGCTAACGGAACTTGAGCGTACCGATATCAATAAATCTCGTACACGAAAACTTCAACAAATTCAATTAGAATTTAGTTCACATTAAGGTTCTCGGAAAAATAAATGGTAATGTAATTTGAATATTTTGGATTTCAAAGTTAAATCAGTTTTCTATTGTTAAAACACAATGGACTCGCATGTTAGTTACTTGAAACTTGTACGTGCTAGGCTACTAACTATTAAGTTGCTCGGCCCTTCAGAGCTACTCAGTTCTATGGGCTGTTATTATTAAACACGGAGCATAACTCAATTTTCGCTTCGTGTCACGTGTAGATTTATTGTAATTGTGTTTACACTTTAACATTTTATGGCTGTGTGTTAACAAACTGATTTTTAATTAGTTAAGTTAACAATGGGAGCGAAACGATTATAATCTTTTCGATCAATACCAATTTAAAATAGGCCCATGTCCTGCAGTCTTAGCACGGTAACAAGGGTAAGGCGACTCGCACGTGAGATAGACTATCTGTCATTTTCTGATCAGTTATAGTATCTGTAGTTAGACAGTGACAGCTGTACTTGCATAGTCTATCTTAGGCGAGACTTGACTCACGCCTTGCCGTGCTAAGCCGGTAGCTATTTATGCTCCCTAAAATTACATCAAATAGGTATTCCTGTGTGGTGTCGGGTTTAGAATAATACCTCTCCATTTTTTCTGTGGATGTCGTAAGAGGCGACTGAGTGGTCCTAGAAGTGGCCACGTAACGTGAAACAGTCATGGTTTTGTCTATGTAGCATTTCGTGTGCTCGGCCAATTTCATTTGGGAATACAAGCATGATGTATGTATGAATGCAAAAATAGAAGCCGAAACAGCGAGTTTCTCCGAAACTACTGCATCTTAAAGTTTTTTTTTTCAATTTGTAATTTATGTTTCACACCTGCTTCATTGGAAATTATTATAGTTTATTGTTTTAATTGTCCACAGGGCGGTGACGGACCCGCGCGATGGCCGGCGCGTGGCACTCAAGAAGCTGCCCAACGTTTTCCAGTCACTCGTCTCCTCCAAACGCGTCTTCCGCGAACTCAAGATGCTTTGCTTCTTTAAACACGAAAATGTAAGTTGACCCTCATTCAAAAAGGCAATGTTCACTAAGCTCCAAGAGTGCTGTACAACAAGGCATGGCCGCAGTACTGACTATCGTTTCCGAAATTGTATTTGCCATCACATCATCGCTCTAACGACGTGTCTTCAAGAATGTTTCAGAGGCATGTTGAATTCTGTCAAAAACCTCATTATAATTGTAGTTGATATATTATATTATATCCATTGGTGCAACGCACAGTCAAACAAAACTCAATTTGGATTTTGTCCAAACTTTGGACAGGGTCGGCTTTGTTTCCGATGAAATTCAAAATGGTTTATTTAGGAACAGCAATCATTAAAGAAATTCAATAAATTGCAAATACTCGTAGCCTTGCAATTACGTTGCAAGCGTGCTGATAATTTATTCATTTTCAATGAGTTTTATCGACCACCGTTGTTTGCGGCGTATGCATTTGTCGTCGCGCACAAACATGGGATTTGCATTCAAATGGGGAATTGGATCCGATACCAAGCATTATGTCCATATCGCGAGTGTGACGGACGCTAATAACATGTCACACCCGACCGTCGCTCGCGCTGGCTAAGCCCGTATAAACAGACTGGATTTAACCAGCGCAATAACGAATTTTCAAAATTGATTAGATCTTTGAAGCATACGAGAGAAGTTTTTGCTCACGTTGAAAACCGCCGTTCAATTTTGGGTTCCAGCAATTTATTTTCAATTTTATTGGAACCATATAAATCGTAGGACAATTTTTTGTCAGCCTTTTTATTGGTAATGCTGGCAAGATGGACTATTTAACTAACTAACCATTCTATCCACAGGTATTATCGGCGTTAGACATCCTTCAGCCGCCGACGCTAGACTTCTTCCAAGAAATGTATCCTTTTTAAAGTAAGCTAGTTTTGGACAGGACTTGTGATTCGCAGGATTAGGTTTTTCTGTAAGTAACAGAAGGCGCACGTTGGAGACACGTGAGTGATGATTATACACTTTTTAAACTATCTTTATTCTGCCACGTAACATTTAAAATTTTATTCACTATAGGTATGCTGTGCCATCGTGAACCAATTTGTACCTATTATATTGATGTCACACTACTTACATACATGTATGAATTGTCTGTAACAGAATTAATTAGTAGTGTCTACGGCAAGATGAACTCAACAAAAGCCAACAATTAACGGGTGGCTGTTCCCTGAACCATCTAAAATTGTAGAGTGCCGTCCTTTGGGTACAATACATAAAGTTTTCGAGTGTCACTCATTGCGAATTCTTGTTCCACGAAATACCTAATTAAAACTTTTACTCTAAGTTAAATGCATTGGCTACAACCAACCGTAAATAGTGCGTTTTCACTCACGCTTAACACAATTTGGTTTCTAAAAAGCTTAAACTAATTACGGACTTTGCTTAATAAAATAGCAAGTAGGTAGGAAGCTACATTTTTTTTTATTACTAAATAGTTTTCACTAAAGTTTGTTGTTCTAATGCTAGGGAAATATTTCTAGTTGAAGAGGAATTGTGTCGCACAGTTGATTTCATGCTGCAGTTGTGTTCCTGGCAACTCTAAAATGCAACTTCTTAAAATATCATGAACTCAAATGTAAAATAAAATAACCTTCTCCAGCCTCACCTTTTGAATATTATTAATAATATTAAAGCTCATTACATTTGAAGAATTCCAGAGACTCGCCGTAGTGCTAATTGACAGGCACGAACAGTATTGCGTTAAAATCATATTTTCCCATCAAAATTTATGATCATCCGGATATCGTAAAATTGCTGAGATTAATGATTTAAAGCCCGGCCAGAATATCCAAGTCCTATTTCACGCTGTCAAATCAAATGGCTATAACGGTTAGACGTGCTCAAGTTTCTGACGTCGATTTTCACCTGGTCTCGAGTTTCGACCAATTTCGTCATACCCCGATACGGCCGCGATTTATCTCCTTGAGCGTAGGGCATCCGATGTCCGCTAAAATTACCTAAAAGATTTATGGCCTGTTAAAAATATTTTTCTTTTACGAAATTATGGGTTTGTTTTTCACAGAAATGCCTCTACTCTTTGTCCGTCCATGCGAGTTTCGTTTTACCTACTCCAATTAATAATCGTAATTATTTGGCATTCTCCGGCACCCGCCACAGAGGCGCGGCGTCAGCTGGTGCCGAAACACAATATCTCGCTGCCCCTCGGCCGGCAATTTATTCCCCTGCAACTTTTATTGAAATTCGAATGGCACTCTTTCCACTCCTAGTCGCTTTCGACGTAAAACGAGACCAACGACAAAGGCACTGCTCGAGACTAGGATCCTAAGAAATTCATCGAATTGAATATTTATTGAGAGACCTTTATGAGTAATGGTGGAGCTTTTGGCGAAGTATTCCCGGGCGAAATGGTACGGACGTGTGTCTATATTGCATAAAGTGGCTTTTTTTGATATTGTCGCTTTGCAAAATAATATAACAACAAGCATTACAATTATAAACTTTATTAGATATCGCGCGAGTTAAAAGGTTACAATTCATAATCAACCCATGAAACCTTGTTCCAATACTCTTTTTTCAAGAAATGATATTATTTCCCGCGATCTATATGCCACAAAATCAATTATGAAAGTTCAACAAGAGCCCAACCAAATTGAATTTCACAAAGCAGCTTTGATGGTAGAATCATCTACGGAACGAACAGGTGAAAGAAAAACACCGCAAGTTATCTGGAGTCTAGGAGGAAGGGACGGGGAAAGTTTACCGAACCGGGGAGGTTACCGGATCTTCAACAAATCTCATCTTGTGCACGCATGTAACTACTTATGTCCTCCCATATATTACCACTGAAGAATACAAAGCAGGCAGTCGGGTTTCGAAAATAAACAACTGACTCTGTTGGTAAAGTTAATCAAAAAAATAAACATTCCAACTTTTTTTTATTACACTAGTGTGGATTAGCAAAGTAATTACAATCTCAATCGATGGATCATCGTCAGTGATCGTAATAAACCGCTTGAATGGTTCGATGATTTGTTTACGTCCGTCGTTCGGCCCATCCACCGCCGCTAACCGAAATAGAACTAAGTGCTTCCGCTAAATAAAATGCAGCAGCATTCCCCCTTTGTGCCGCATTATGCCTTGATGTCTGCAATGATGATTCACACTGTCGAGTTGTCGCGAAATTAAATTAATGTTTTATATCCCTTGACGCTTAAAGGATTGACGCTCGGCACTCTTGCATATAATTTGCATAACTTTAAACTGAATTTACCGTTTATAAGGCTCGTCTACTTACTATTTGCTGGCTGTGGTTATCATTTTAAACAATAGTTTAAAATTATTTCTGTATAATTACTTACTTAATTTTATGTAGGTACTACCTAGACCTAGAGTACCTACTACTAGAGACCTAGAGTATCTAAATTTTGTTATTGATTATTTAATACATTTCAACAACAGTTCAACAGGTTTTAAAATTATGATACATCTATTAATTTCGTTTTAAAATTAAACAATACATATGTTCCTGTGTAACTTGTTGCGGTTGTTAACATTACGTGGCAAGCCCCGTTTTGTGTTAAATTAAGTGTCCCAGTTGTGGTATAGCTAATCTCGGATTGAAGTCGTATATAATGAGCTAGTGTAAGTATTCACAATATACATACATACGTACATACATATAACGTACATTCAATCGTATTGATTTATGGCCGATGTTACGTGTAAATTGGATGACAGTGACAGCGACAACGGTGACAAGTTGAAGGAAGGGATTTGGAACGAATACCAGTCTTTCCGTAAGAATGCATGAGTTGGCAAACAAAGAACGGAAAAGGAAAATTGGCAACCAGAATGCGGTTACTTACACTGAGGCGATGCCGTGAAATCAACTAAGCACTTCTAGTGGCGCGCCTTTTCTTTCGAATTTTACTTTATTAATATACATGAAAGTCCTCCTCTATGGCATATCATAATACTTCTTTTTTATTAGTCCAGAAACCAGCGGGCGCAGCGATAAGTTACAAGTGTTCGCCTTTGTTGTACGTTACATTCTTGGAAACTTTATGTTGGCAACCGCTTACTTACGCACTTCCGTACCTACCAAAGCGCATTGTAAGAGTAATCATTGGCATTCGTTTGTTCTCTCGCGCGTCAGACTCCGTAACAAAACATAATTCCGCACAACACGCCTTTGTCTTTCTAAACAACGCCATACTGCTCGCGTTTCTGCTTTTGTTTCTTGGTCATTTCTTTTGTTTCATTGCGCGTACCTTTTGTTTCGCGCGTGTCGTGTCTTTGTTCCAGCGGCTGGGCTAGCCGTTTGCGCATCGTCCGCGGTGCAGCGCCCTTGCGCGTGCGCTTCCTAATTAGCGGGCGGAGTGGGCCGCCGGGTTGGCCCGATTTAACCTCGCCGCGTCACGGCCCGCGCTCTCCGATGCACTAACTGCCACTTGATTGTGTTTGCAAACAATTACGAGATATCTCTGGCCGATCGCTCTCTAATGTACTCAAGCTGGTTCAAAACTTACCTGCCGTAACGAACTAAGCACAGTATGTACCTAATTAGTACTGTTCGAATGCAACGATGTCGTTGTTCAAAATATGTCTATGGTCATATTCAGCTATATTCACAAGATATTACTAGCTACATTATTAGCTACTTCATAATAGTAAAAAAAACGGAGTCTTAAGGTGACTCGTGGGCTGACTGCTACGCTCGAATAACAAGCGTTTAGAGACCCAGTAGGTAACATATTATGTAACATATAACTAATCAAAACGTGGTTTAGTTTAGGAAAAATATTATCTCCATTTATTCCATCCTGTGCCGCTTTGAGCGAGTTACATTATTAATGTTTGAAAACGAATTTATTTATAATCTGTTATTGCTAGGTAATTACGATTCCGCTGTAAGGTAAACTAAATCAGTCGACATAGCTTAAAATGCATCAACATTACCTAATTGCTACAAAGACGTTCAAAGACACGCGTTTGACCTCACATCTAATACGAAATAATAATAATGCCGTCCTTACACGACCTTCTGCGAGCGCGGTGAAACTATTCCTTTGTGACAAACGAACCCGCGACCTTGTCATCTCCAGAGTATAATTTGTAGCACTGGAATGTCCTCTCTTTACCGAAAAACATTACACAGCCGCGGCGGGTGGGCGTGAATCACCGCCACCTTCACAATGTCTTTATGATGGACGTCGTACGACGGCCGCGGTGTAAAGTGCTTACAAATAAAAATTACGACCGATGTTCATGGCTCTTTGTTTGGATCATGAGCAATTTTCATTTAATTTATACGCTAATAAGGCGTTAATCATATTTAAGGCGTAACCACAAAGAATTGTAAAACCTGTTTCGCAAAGAAATCTATTGTTAGCCATTTTGAATTGTGTTGTTAGATCTTGTCAATTGCTAGGCCTAGTCAACAATACAAAGTAAAATCTAACTTAAAGTTGCACTTTGTTCACTCATAGCATTGTCTAGTTTTTACGTTCACGCGACCACATCTATTGTGTAAACCGCAAAAACTGGCCTAAACGCGGTTAGGGGCATTGATAACAATTCGCTTTTATTTTGATAGCGCCGACGTGCGTTTGCACCGCCGCGCCGCGCGGAGCCCATGACTTGCTAATGTTCCTATTCACGCTTTTACACTCGATTGGATGTTATCCGAACACTTCATTTGATTAATTTCATTCATACATCGGCAGTTTGATTTGGAATTTGAAATTTTACTCAAGTATTAAGCTATCATTTTGTACTTATCTAAAACCTGGTTTACGCGTTAAAGAACGGCAGTCTTAGACCGCCTGCGCCTTCTCTACTTACGCTGGTTCTAACTTAGCTCCTATTGACACAAACCATGTGATAAAGTGAATCAATTGATCATTCATTCGCTGTAGTATTTTTATCGGTAGTATTGGCCTGTATTTTTATGTGTACACGTCTACCTAAAAATTGAGTAAGATACTTAAACCGGGTATTGTTTTAACTGTTTGCTGCAATTGTGTATGGGAGTCAGTCTGTGGTAGTATGCAACGAGTGGACTAATTTGATTGTTTATATATGTATTTAAGTGACGTCATTCCAAAGAAATATACATGGTTCGTGCTTGAATTTCAACGGTTCATTAAGTTTTGCTAACTTCAACGGCTTATTGCTGTGATTTGTCTCGGATTTTCATTGCACCGCATCGCCTTTCTTGCCTTTGCGAATGATTTGGTTTATTTTGTTGTACTTTTTTATTTTGTTGCAGCTTGAGCTTCTACATATCACATATCACAAAAGAACTAGCATACAAAAAGAACGTAAACTTTTGTAACCACAAATATCGCACCCAAAGACAAATATGGACTAGTGTTGCCCGAATGTTTTAATATTTTATTTCATGTAATTTATTAAAAAAGTTGTTTTTATATGTATTTTGTAGTTTATTATCTCTTTGTATATGGGTCTTGGCCTGAAATGTATAATTTTTGTAATCATTTTATCTCTCGAAAAGTAATCTACTTATTTGTAATACGTGTGTTAAATCTTAGTCTCAATGAATTCCTTTACGTTCGATACTTTTTAAACGTTTACAGTTAGGTACCTAATGTGATAAGTAAAATCGATTCTGGCCGAATCGCCAATTTAAACGGCCATCGGGTGCACTGTTCTGTTATTTTGCAAATATCACGTTGTTGCATGTGGATGGTGTATTTATTGCTCGCATGAGATCCGTTTATGCGATGCCAGCGACCCCGGCCCGCCGTTAAGTGCGCCCGGTGCGCTTTAATTACTGCCCTGCCCGCTGCCCCGTACAGTGCACAAACGTTTTTGCCTATGCGTTATATTCTACTTGCTATTTTAACTAAAGTATATGATTTAAACGAAAAAGCGTCACTGACGCTGGTGCTAACGAAATCGCTGGTATTAAGTTTAGATTGTATTCTTAAGATGTTATTTGATGTCGCAAAAAAGTCTCTCGGTAGCTAGTATAAAATACGCTTACCGTTTAGGTTTGGCTTATGAATTTAATTGTTAACTAACAATCATGATCCTACAACAATGAACGCAATTAATAGATAGGTGTTTAGAGTTAACTAGTTAACCAGACAATGCGAAGGTCAAATGTAAATCGGCGGTTCTCTCTAATCATTGATAAGTTATCAGCATAATGTCGTGATTATGAATATTTATTTAGACTGAAATCGCGTTTGTTATCCGCAACAGTCTATTGATGCAACCTTACATAGTAGTAATAGTAAAACTACTCGTACAAATTCGTTTTAAAACCAGTAGCTTCCTTATTCTAATCCGGAAAGGACTGAATAGCCACCGTAAAGCCTTTTACGGTAATTCTACACTTTATACGACTTTTCCAGATCGCTTTACGATTTGTCACTATCATTACATTCTGCGCTCGCCGTCGATCAATTGTTTTATTACAAGTCACATCTGCACGTCGTCAGTCATGTCATGCCATAAAGCTCTCGCAATACGGATATGCATTGCAGGTGACTGTTAAAAACCAGGTGTTATCGACAAAATGTGAAATCTATCCTATATGTAGTACATACATTAGGCCCGCTGATAGTAATATGAATTGCCCAATCAACCCTTTGAAAAACTTTTTTCGTATCCCTCGATGCAGAATTTATTCAATGCTAAACACTCGAATTGCTTTTGTTTGTGAATTGTTTTGGTCTACAAACTTCTGAAAGGTACACTCACACTTTAACAAACTTTAAAACTTTTTGCAGAAAATCATCAATATATTCAATAGTCACAATATTTGCTTCTGTGACCAACAAATATAGTTTTGAAACTTTGACAGTCCTATTTATGTGGTTTGCTTTTTGACTCTTAATAGCATTTTCGTATACAAATTTATTCTTATATCTGCATTCACTTTACGCAATGAATGCAAAGATAGTTCCTACAGACGTATCGGACGAAAGTCGAGTATCTACAGGTCAAGTCGTAAAAGGAATACACGTTTTATGTTTATGATCCATCGCTGTGTCGTTATTTATGTAGCTCTGGTGCTTTTTATTATGGTTCTATATGAAACGACCTCTCGAGCTGTTTAATACGGGTCAAAGAGGAACTTTTCAATGATTCATCTACCCTCGCTGGACAAAATTTGTTAAATAATGTTGCCAGAGACATTAAAAAGGTTGTAAAACTCTGCAGAGGGCAATAAAAACTGAACGTAGTAAATAATATTCTATCTGCGATACACGTGTACTGAGGCCATCCATACAGATTCCATCTCAGATACCTGTGCAATGCGTGTATTATATTTTACGGCTGGAACCTTTATAGCTTTGAACATGCTACATATTTAGTAGGTATGTCAGTTCATATTTATCTGCTACTATCCCAAGAAAATGAAAATGTAAAATTAAACAGGTTTTCTTAATCGGATAAGCGTTATAATATGACCCTGCTGGAAATTTGGCACGGCTAAAGCATAAGATAATTTAACCCAGCTTAATACCCTACTAAAAGTTCTTCTAACAATGCAAATCACCAACAAAGCATGCGAAAAATGACGTTATATTATGTTCTTAACGTAATGGTATGGCTGTTGCGGAACATTAAGCCTTGGTTTTTATTTTCCACGTCGACGTTTAAGGTAAAAGAATCACATCGTAAATAAGCCCTTTATGTTATTCCACGACTTCATTAAGTCCTTCCAATGGTATAATTTCGAGAGTTATACGTTTATTGATATAATTTTATTCAGCTTTATGGTTCCAAAACTCGACATATATGTAACATCGCTGGCCCAATCAAGTCTGCACCGAACAGACGTGACTCGCTTCTGGAATTGTCGATCAATTTGTGAATTCCAACGGAAAAAAACTGTATGTGACTAATTTGCCATTCAGCGAGAGCTTAGGCCGTAGCTTACGGTGCAGGCTGTTGAGATAGGGCGGCGTGGGGCGCGGCGACCCTTTCCGTTAATGTATTCTGGCAATTTCGCTAACGCTCGCGCCCGAGCTGCCTCCCGGGAACTTGAGCCCTGCCTAAACCCTAGATTAAATTTGTACCCTTCTGTTTATCATTACTTTTTTGTTGCTCATCCAACCGACTCGTCCACTACAGTTGCCGATAAAGTATTGTTCTGTAAGCTGTAAGTCCCCAATCACCCTGCGATTATCGTATTTTATTTTCTTTGAAGTATTAAGTTTCTCACGGAACATGTAATTGTACAACTCAAAGCATACACGGCAACTTTTGAACGATAGTTATACTTTTTCTTATAAATTATCTCTAGGTAATTCTGATTCTGATCAGTGAGCTTTACAGATAAAGTTATAACAATGAGCAGCTGCGCATGATAGATTACTCGAGACGGTTTGTCAGGTTTTGTTTATTTAATGCCGAACTCAATGCGTCTCCGTTCTATTGACCTCAGTTCCCAGTGGGGCGAGCCGACCCTCGCTCCCTCGCGCTGCAGCCGCAGCGGCTTCTAACAGCCGCGCCGCGCCGACCCCTGCCTCAAGCGCCCTGTGCACCATGCATCCCATAACAGATGCAACGCATAAACCGTCGATGTTTAAATGCATCTTTTAAACATTGAGGTTTTTTACAGTTATAGACTTTCGGGCTTATCTTAATGTAAAATTTAGTAGATACAGTCTTACTTTTATTCGATTTGCATAGACAAAATTTTAATTATTGAGGCACCGCAGTGCTGTATCGGCGATCGAATTTTTATTATTGATTTCGTAAGTGCTTATTATAAAAAGTAATTGGGCCAAGAATGAACTGGCTTGCCGATTGTTTAAGGCACCAAGTACTGACCGTGTAATCCGTGACTTAGTGCCTCACAAACTGACACGAAAGAGTTCTTTATGCCAAGGTTTCTCTTAAGGGCATACCCGTTTCTCATGTCCGCTTCATTGAATGCTGTATTAAATGCATCACGCCACCTTATTTTATGTGCTTGATGCACATTCGAAAAGGGAATGTTGGTGCGCTTTAATTGCATCTGTAAAGAAGTTTCCGCGAGACGGTAACGAGGCTGTCATAAACATAACCACAAATATATACCACGTTGAATATTCCGTCATAATTTTAGATGGGAAGCCGTAAGCAGGGTTTAGTCGGTGCCTCGCCGGCACTTGGCACGGGGCGGCGGGAGGCTTCTTGGCCCGGTCCGGCTCGAGAGATCAGTGCTGGCGTAGCCCCTTGCGCTGTCTCGATGACATCTTGGAAGGGTGCCCGCGGCGCGCTAGGCTTTAGATAAACGCTACCGTATTGCGGCTACCATCGACATAAAACTGTTTTTTATCCATCCATTTACTAACTGTACTGCGGTCTTTTTGCAACTACTTGCTAACTACAAACATTGCTCTTAATACACACGAACAAAGAGACTTCTTTATGAAGCGAGAAACGTACCTATGTCAGAATATAAGCGAATGATACTCTTGTTTCTGCCTACCATCTGGGGAATAATGCGTGACGCTTTTCTATTAAACGCAATGCAATAAAAATAAATCAAGACGGAGTTGCATCTTATTAACAACGTATTTGAAAATGAACGTAGAATTCAATATTAATAACACCTGACACTTTTTATTATTATTGTGAAGCCAATTTTACACGTCGTTATAGTACACGTAACACCCATACATCATGCTTGTTTTCCCAAATGGGGTAGGCAGAGAAACAAAATGCTACATAGATATAAATCCATGACTATTTTTTAGATTTTAAGTTCAGAGGTACTATAATAATAATAGCATCTCAAACAAACATACACATATACATTTTGTTATAATTTAGCATGATTAAATTAATACCCACTAACTGTGCATTCGCTTTATATTTAATGCAACATGTTCGGATTAACCGCTAATTGATGAACAAAAACTCTTCGTCAGTTCATTATTCAAAAATACAGTCCTGGACGTATACATGTTCGACTTTACATATTTAATGAGGGTAATGTTTGGCTTACGTGCGGCAGTAATCATTCGAAATATTGTAAAACTTTATTTGTATGTATTTCAAATACCTACATTAATACCTAGCTCACTCGGGTAACGCAGATACCACTTGAACCATTTAGCGATTTGGCGGAATTACATCTCTCCTACAAAGCAAATTCGGTTGTTTAAAAATATGGCGACAAAATAAACAAGCTCGAGATTTTTCTCATAACACCGCTCGCGAGTAGTTTTTAAACAGTAATTTGATCAACCGACTAAAATTTCAAGGGTTCCGAGTAATCGGAACGGAATCTCGATCTCAGAATTCGTGAGTCGCTCGCATTCTGTTTCGTAAAGCTCGAGAAATGTCCCACAATTATGTTTACGGCACGAGATTACTACGATTTACTCGATAACTAGTACATGTTCCGTTTGAAACTTATAGTTGTCTCTTTGCCGTGTCCGCCGGCAATTGTTCTTTCCTTGTCCGTTGATCAAGTTAGCGTCCTACATAAGGATACAGTAGTGAGATATAATTTCTTGCTCGAATCATTGGTTGAGATTTGGTGTGAATTTAATAATGAGCGGGTTTCTGCTTTCACGAGCTTTATTTTACATTTTTACACAGTTTTCTGTTACATATGGCTTTCAATAGAAACACATTCGTGTCGTGTATCACATTAAAACTTAGCTTAGCATTCCTATAATTTTCAAGTGAAATTAATCGTGAATGCTATTTGTCTTCTTCATGAAGAATCTCCTTAAATCACGTCAGCGTAATATGCTACAGTGTACACAGCCAGTAATTACACCGCCATCAAATAGGAACCTTGAGCATTCCTGGTCATGCCTTTGAATTCCAGTGTGTTAAGAAGCCTCACATTACCCCGAGCGTATTTACATTACGTGCTGGTTTAATTTATTCCGGATTGATTTCTTGTTCGTAACGTGTGGCATTACCTTCCTGACTCACCCTGCAGGTTCGCGGTTCTACAACCGCAATCTACATCCAATACGAATATAGTAAAGCTTGACCAATCTTTTGAAATTTCCATCAAGAAGGCGCTACCAATTCCATGAAGTCACGAACGTTTATGTCAATCAGTCATGTTATAATGACAGTCATAACATAATATTACTAAACAAAGTATATTCACATTGCTTCATTTGCAGTTTTCAGTATGCGTTTAACACATTGTTCCGTTCACTATTTAGATTTGATCGCCGCTTAATTTTGCCTGATAATGTATGGTGTATCATGCTCAATGTAAAGTGTGCCAGTGTTCTACGTAATTCTAAAATATGGCCGCACCTCCGTAGTTATGTGACCGGGCTTTAATATGATTTTTACTCCCGTATTATCAAACATTATGAATATTCTGAGCTAAACTAGGTGATTTTTGCAACTTACAGCTGTGAGTCATCGAGTACTTCTTACTTTTCTAAGCATAGACTTAAAAATAGTGCAGCATCAGTTTTCAGTGTGAGTCTTAGTGTGGTGGGGTAACTGGGGTATTCGGGAACGTGGGTGAGTTTCCACCCGGCCGGCTGCAAACCGCCATTCATCAAAGTCCGACTTCAGGTCGCCCTTACGTTTACTTGGCGTGTTTGCTTCAAACTCGACGTACTTTAATATTCATAAAATTAGGCCGTCGCCAAATGGAATTACTTTTGCTTCACGACTTCCGTTGCCAGAGGGGAATGGAACCTTAATTCGGTTGGCTGTTAGCACAGATCAGCGTTTTGTGTGTCGGTTTTTCAATACCTAAGAAATCCTTAATAAATTCAATTATTTTGTTACGGTATTGAAAGTGAGATTTCAGTCAACACTGTCTTTTTTCATTTACCAGTCGGCTACATATAAAACCATCGGTATTGTATGGATTTAAGCAAATTGAAGCCATTCACCTCATAAACAATGTTTCTAGGCGGATTAGAGCTTAGCGGCACACAAAATAACTTATCGACTGGAATCCCATGAAATGCGGATACGCTATTCTCAACACTACGAGCCTAGCAACACAAAATAGCATAAAATATTTGCGGACAATTCTCCCTTGTCCTTATTACAACTGTTTTTCTTTCCTTCCTCCGGGAATAATACAGCCACTACTATTCCAGTCATTGTAATCCCGAGCGTAAGCCCAGTGGTTTATCTTTTTACATCCACAAAAACAAAGTTTTGTATCCTGGAAATGTGTCCTGCGAATTGGTTTTTGTATTAGAAGAAGCTAATAAAGTGTTGGTTACTGTTGGGTAGGTGTTTTACCTGTCCAAAAGAAGTCCCAAAAAGTAGGTTTTAACGTGCAAAATTACTCTTGATTTTATTGAGTTTTACCAGATAGCTGACCTGACCTGAACAAAGCCTTTATTTGTTAGAAGCGTATCTTACTTTGTATCAGGTCAACGCGCATCAATAGCACATGTAATTACTGCGTGCTAACGTCCCGGCCGGGACGTTGATGGATCGCGAGGGAAAGAACGAGTCGGCGCGTGCAGCCTCCCCGGATTACTCGCGCCGAGATGAATGGGACGCCCGCCGTCTCGCTATTCAATGATAAAGCCCTCTTTGGAAAATATACTAAAAGACCAAATGCTAGCCAGGACCCGTTCTACACTGTCTGAGTGATATAGCGGTGTATCCGTGTCGTGTGTTCGTGTAGTTGGAAACAGTTTGCGCACCACTCTTGTATTGTTACAATTCATTGGCCCTTCTCAACATAAACCCGAATGTTATAAAAACCAGAGTTATTGCGTGCGCTGGCAATCAGTTTATTCTTATACTTATGTTACTATAAAGTTGTATTGCTTGGACCACAACTTACCTTGTTAAATTTCTTCAACATACTGAACACCCACATTCGAGGAATTCCTTCTTGTCTATGAGAACAACTTTTTGCCATCCGCGTCATTTATCTTTGCGACTGCGACTAGCACATTGTGAACATGTCACGTTTCATGCTAAGTGTATACCTACTGGTTAATAATATTAACTGTCAATCGGATTCTCATTGACAATATATAACACGTAAACAGCAAACAGAGATGAATCCAAACGCCATAATTTCACAGTCAAATCTGAATGTCTTTTCGATAAACATTTGCAGTCTCCGTTATGCGGTTTGTGACTAGAAATGGTCTCTTATGCATATTAGTTTCCTGACTTGTAAGTGAACAATATGTGGTATGCAAAATTTTTGTTTAGCGCTTCCATTGTTATCAACTAACTGATGCATATTATTCATCAGTGTCGCTCTATATTTACCTGTTCTTTCCTGTTATTGAAAAGCATTCTTCGAAATCTTTCTATATTATGTCAAATGTCGAACACGCTGACTTTTCTAAAATTGCTACCTGTGTTATAACGCTACAGCTTATTCAATATTTATGCATAACCATAAGCTATGGAATATTCATAAATCGGTAGCCCTTGTTTACAGCTAAGTGTGTATTGTTTAGGGCCTTGTCCTGCATCGTGCATTTTCAAACAATAGCTTTTAGGACGTAAGAACCATTCATTGCCCAGAGAGATTTCGCAAACGACATCCATAATGCACAGAAACTTACTAAAAGCAAAGTTGTCTGTATTTTACTCGCAGGTAACCGACCTAGAGTATGACTCAACTCTGAATGTCGTAAATGCCGGGACTCGCGATATGGGGTTTGGGTCTCGGTGCAAATGGTTTATCGGTCAAAAACAAAGATAACGATAACCTATCGGTTTTTATTGCAACCATTCGGCACAAATCGGGAGTGGCAGTTACGTTAACTTGTTAACGTTTTCATCGAAATTTCCTAAACTAATAGCGTGTGGAGGAGGCGAGACTTTTTTGTTGGGCGTTTGCGGGCGCGACGGGCTGCACAGCTGCAGAACATCCGGTCTATTAACTAGTGGATATGGCTGTGTTTTACTGTTTCGAATGTTTGGTTCGTAACTTTACGAGAGCTGTCGATTAAAATACAGACCTTAGTGTACTGTTCCATGGCTTTCCAGAGCGGTTATTATCTTGGACCATAGTATTTTAGCGTCGAGAAACGACCGTAAGCAACCTTAGAGGAATAACATCGAATTTCTAAGGGATAGCATTTAATTTTGTTTACTTGTTGTTCGTTTTCGCATGAACAAGTTTCGAAGTTTGTTACTCTAGAAATAACAAGCAGACTTTATTTATTGATCAAGATAATAGATAAGTATAGTAAGTCGATGAACTCCATAAAGCGCTGTTTAAGCAAGTAAAGCAACGACGACGCTTCATTGTAATTTGAAGAAGGAAACGCAACCAATCAAATATGGGGCCGAATGCGTAGCGGCGCGGAGTGAAAGCCGTAGGGTTGTCAGCCGCGAGTTGCGGATTCATTTATAAGATGTTTGGATTCACGCGAGCTTGTCACGCTAAACGAACAGACGTAAACCCTGCAGGAACACGAGTGGCGGGAGAATGACATACAACAAATTTCAGAGAGACGAGATGAAATACGTTTTGTTAACAGCTTTCGCTGTCGTGTTGTTATGCCGTTAATATTGGCGAAGAGAAATATTTTGTCTTGTTCCTATGTTCAAGTGTCTCTACCATTTAAAATGTTTATAGTATGTAGGTTCAGGTCAGGTCAGAACCAAAAACTTAGTTTACTACTGTAAGTTTTGCCTCACTCTTCATTAGTGCTACAACTACAAAGGTGTTGGTGCGCTTGAATGAAAGACGCTCCTTGTTTAACGGAAAGCACTCATTTTTACAATTTACGCGTGGCAGGGTATCCTCCACAACAGCCAAGTAAATTCGTTAAAATTTAGCGAGAGTGCGTTTCCAACCCTATTCGTGTGGTGCAGGGGCACAATCTCAGCCCCTCTGTAAATAATTACCGCGTCGCCGGCGGGGCCGACGCCGGTGCAGCCCGGCGGGCTCGCGCCGAACTTAACTCCGATGTTTGCTTTTATCTCTAACTAATAAAACGAAAACGGGATGCGCTAAAATTTCTTGAAACGTTAAGCTCGATAGTTCAACGAACCTAGGTTTGTGTTTGTCACTGTTATGGTTCTATATTAAATACTTTTAGTTTAGCTTGCGTTTGAAGTTTTATACCAGATGAATTTTTGTTTTTTCGTGTGGTGTCGGGATAACTCTTACCCCATTTGGGAATACAGGAGTGATATAGGGTATGTAAAATTTATTGTTTTGGAAAACTTGGTACAAAATAATATTTCCTTGAAAACTACAAAGAAAAAAAAAAGTATATCCAATCAGGTGCAGTGAGTAGTTCTGAAATTTCACGCATCTATTGGGATTTTTTTTTTGTGTAGATTTATCTTACTTAGGCGTTTATTACTAGGGCCACACTGAAAGTTTTGCGTAACTTTTAAATAAAACAACTTATAACTATAATTATACATTTATTGTTTCTCCAAA
>BHDV01065321.1:57330-87431 GCA_005406045.1 Adoxophyes honmai | reverse complement strand
CTATACTTCCTAAAATGACATAATTCGAAATTCAAATATTTACGAGAGGCCAGGAGTGCAAAACTTTCAGTGTGGCCTACGTACTGATTATTGCTCGATTATGTACCGATCGATTGCTGATATCGTTGAAATCATTCTAACGTTAATCTTACATCTTAACCGCACTTTGATTGAGGCATTGGCTCTCGAAGCTTAGGGCACAGTCTTATAGCCGTCATCGAAATGCCTCCACGTCGTGATTAAACTAGACCTTTTATTACGCGTCTTCAGATAATGGTGGCTGATGAAATGTCATTACAGCCCACATTGAATGGGCTCTTAGCCCGAGCCTTGCCGCGGCTGCGGGCGCGTCGTTTGCACGGTGGCGACGCACCGCTGCACTTATTTTGCTATTGTGCAGTTGAGACGCATTAAGCAGCGACCGCACCGCACTACGTGACCAGGCCCGCATTGCAATCTTCCCCTTTCTTGTTATTTCCTTTTTTTTCGAATTGATAGACTAAGTTTGATCGGTTGATCTTAACTCCAATTGAAACCTTAAAGTACGAATATTTATTACTACGCGGGACTTAATAATGTATGAGTATTATTTTAATTCAAAAAGCCGTGGTAGCCCAGCGGCTTGACCTGTGGCCTCTCAAGCAGAGGGTTGGGTTCAAACCCCGGAATTTTGAACTGAAATGTGAACTAGTCTAGGATTTGTAAGTAACGTTTGGGAATACACGCGTGATGTTTTTTATCTTCAGCTTACAACAATTAGCCACTGTTATTTTTATAATAATAATATTTCTTGTTCATGAAAAGATCATTCAAATACAAGATTTAAACAGAATCCTGTGTTCTATGACGTTAAAAATATCAATTGTGTTCCCATTATCTTATCTAATCATATTACTCGTTCCCCGTTCTCGGAATCTTGCGCGTTAATTCCGCGGGTTAACTCTTGAAAGCTTCGTTAGTTATAGTCTAATAAGGTTAGGAAATCACCTCGGAATTCGAGATACCCAGCAAAGAAATAGAGAATTTTGTATTCTACAATATTGACAAGAAACACAAATAGCAAAAATCCATAGGAAATGAGATATTTACAAAAGAAGCGCANAAAATACACAAAATAATTTTAAAAATGCTCTCCTGAAAAATCACGAATTTAGCGTTACGACCTTTTGCGTTGGAGGTGTCGATATCATAATATAATCCAGCCTGCATCGTAATAATGTCAGGGATTGGAATATAATCATACGCGCACGCACACTAGCCTGATCGATATATAAATTTTGTGGTCTTCATTAACTTATGCTCCTTTTCTACTACAAATAGAATAAACACGATTAGATTAGTTATAGCTACGGTTTGAATGCGTGCCATGTATGTCAGCAGTGTTAAATTTTAATGGCTGCTTTGTTGATAACGAACGCAGTTTAAACCATACAGTTTTGTCATTAACATTTAGGCCACAAACGGATTCAAGTGCAGAAATAATTAACGACGCCTCTTTCGCTGGTCTACAACTGCAGTTTTCTTTCATTAACGTCGCGTTTTATGCAAAAATCATTTCGGTACTTTTCTTAATTCTCGCCAGCCGCCAGAAAACTTTTATGCCGGAATCAAATTATCATTTAGCAATTGGTGCTCTTTTCCTGAGTACGTGCAAAGCTCGGGGTAGTTATGAATAAGCGAGCCCCAATTATATTCGGCGGCGGTAGTTCAACATAGCGCGCTAATGCGATTCTCGCAGCCTTTATAGCCGTTATTTAGAGGACGCGTGTGCGCCTCCCCCGCGGCTCCTGCCGACATCTGATCCTAGCAAGTACTTATTGCCTCATTACCAGGCTATAACTCAATAACTTATTTTCGAACCCATGTCACGACCGCTGAATGAGATAGTATCCAAGTTCGATAAAAGTTATTTTGCAATTTGAGTCACTTGTTCGTCATCCGTAACGATATCAACGCCAATTTCCTACGTCTGCCGTCTTGAACATTACTGCCAATTGTAGGGTAATTTTCTCCGGTGATTTTTAAAAATAGCAAGTTAAATTAGATTTTTTATAACTTACTTTTGCTTACGCATGGAGACCAACCAACTGAAATGTGCCTTTATAATTTTATCAGGTTATACGTTTTGAAAACGATTCCGACAGCTAATATAGAGCTACTATCTAGCTCACATGCTACAGCGCTGCACGTAGCCGGGCTACTGCAATGCATTATTTAAACCGTAATGAACGAAACGCCGCCAAATTCCCATTCGCAATGCTTTCATGTTCACTTTAATCGCTATATCGCCGCCACTTACTTAATTGATAGATTAAATACAAGATACATACGTAATGCCTGTATTCCCAAATGGGGTAGAAAGAGGTCACGAAACACTCCATAGACTCCATAGACTATTTCGCAAAAGTGGCCACTTCTAAATTTTTTTTGTCGCCTGTTACTACATCCACAGAAGAAATGATGAGGCGTTATTCTAAACCCGACATCATACGGAACATACGGATTTAAATACAAGGCACTATTAAAACCATCCAGATATGTTGCGTTGTTTTTTTAGCAATGTCACTGTCTACATCGTTTTGCGGGTCGCGCATCGCCGTCCCGAATAGCCCCGGTGTAATTTTGATAATGGCCACGGGGGGTGAACAGATAAGCGAGATAACACTGTCGAGACGGTGCGGTCCGCAGCGGCCCTACGGTCCTGCGCGCGAGGGGGCATGCCCGGCGCCCGGTCGCGGCCACCCTTCCGTGCGTGGGTGTTTAAATTGCGCTTTATGTTTGTCACGGATCGTAACGTTCAATACTTGATTTAGTACGGTATTGTCTTGCAGTACCGTTAACGGTGAAGCGGCGTGTTTAAATCTTTATTTACCTCCATATTGTGCTGAGGCTTTATTGGAAAACGGCGGCCGGCCGTGACTCGGGTTCGCTAGGGTCAGGACCAATATCTTATTATAAGGCCCACTTTACTCTACCTTAACCACATTGCTGGTACAATCTTGTTCATTAACTGTATAGTGATTCTAGGTTGTCGATGATGATGATTAATGCTATTTTGATGTGCCATATGTCCAAATTAGTACCTACCTAGTTATTATTTCTAAGTGTAGTAAGTTTTTCCTGAATGGTTTGTGTTAAACTACAAATTGAAGGGTCCTTGCAGCAATACAGCCGATGTCTTTATCAATAGCTCCTTAACCAAAGCACTCAGTTACGTGATCACGGAGCTGCTCCAGAGCGACCTTCACAAGATCATCGTCTCGCCGCAACACCTCTCCGCTGACCACATCAAAGTCTTCCTCTACCAAATACTCAGAGGTAAGTGTGTTCATGTTCTTTGTTACCCTTGAATTATTATACAACTTTAGACAATTGCTTTAATCTTGGTTGTTTATGAAATCATTTTTGTCCCACGCTCTGCAAGCCTCGCGATCACTTTACCTAGGTTCCTTGGTTATTATTTTATTTTATTTTTGACATTTCGGAGTTTCTTATTGAATCATTTTATTGCGGTGTTAAATATTTTATAAAGAGAACGATTAAAATATAACATTTGATTTGTTATGTAAGGTAAAAACTAGATTTTATCGAACCAACAAAAAAAAAACGCTCTCAAACGCAAACAAATGTCATAATTAAATTGACGACTTGGACTGAACCCAATACACATGTGCGCGAAATGATTAATTATAGATATGTCGCGAATTAACCATCCCAGATATTACAAAATTACTTTTCGGGCACCTAACGCCAAGGTTGCATACTTTTATACTTTATTGCTATATTGCAACTTTTTAAACAGTTTAAGACAACAGTTTCGGAACTGTAGGAAACTTTTCTCATTAGAACGAGAGCAATCTCGTTATACAAGCTCTGTTCATAGATATCTACTATAATAGAACAACGCGCATCATGTTAATGATTCCAGGTATTATAAATAAAACACGCCATGGGGTAATGTTTATTAAGTTCAATCTGGGCAACGCGAGGAGGGGCCGGCTCCGCAGAACTTGGACCATTTGCCCGGCGGCTCTGTAAACACCGGCGAAGGCTGATTGCGGGCTGCACCGGCGCAGCGGTGTCCGACAGCGAATTCGCGTTTAGCACACGTCCCAGCTCTATCACAACGCATGCATCTTTCTACGGGGAGACCGAGACCAATTCGTATTAAAAACCACAGACGTTCTGTTACTTTGCTACCCGTTAATCAATTAAACACGTTCACCATTCCCAGAAGAACTAACTACTGCATTATGAGTACATTACCCAGCTCAGCATTAAGCTCATCAACCGACACGACTTTATGAAAACTAATTCCACCCCGACATTAAGCCCGCTAACTTTAGATGATTACCGCGTAAGCAAAGTGTATCCATTTGCAGAATGAAAAGAATCTCGCTGCCCCTCCCTTGATGCTGTATTATAAATTTGCGCAATTATTCGTGCAGTCCAAAGAGATTTCCTGTGAGTGAAGCGCCAAGGGAATGTAGATATATGCGATCGTTAAGCCTCCAGTGCCCGCCTGCCGCGTTTAATTAAAAACTTTATAGTTGCAGCGCCTTGATCGTCCCAGCTCTGACTTGTCACGGCGACAGCTCGCAGTCTCTGGACTCTACAGAATTTTTCATTTCGGGATTCTATGACATAATGCGAGATACATAGTTCCCTTGAATATTTTTTTTGTTAAAGTAACGTAAAATAACTTCCTTTGTTCTTATTCTGTACAACGAAATGTTACTTTGTATAACGAAAGGACTTGATTGTGAGTTTATGGAACTTAAAAATGGAAGCAAAGTACTTTCAATTATAACAAACAAACTGAAGCGTATAATTTTGTTCAACGAATGTATGAAACTTAAGCCGAATTAAGTGTAAACATATGGGTCCGTACAACTTGCTCATGCTCATACATTAATTCAGAAAGCTATTAATTTGACAGTGTATTTGTGAAACGTAAAATAATGCAAAGAAAAATTAATGCACCCATATATTATGTTCATTTAGTCGTACAAACTTTTCTGCATATTATAATGAGCTTTGTTTAAGTACAGATATTTGCAAGCTGAGCACGTTGGTGATACAAGTGATGCCCGAATTTTGTGCCACTGTTGCGTAAGATAGAGCACGTGGGGTTGTTTCGCTTTAAAAAACGTGAAGCCTGTACGAGCTGCACGGCCGCTGCCAATTAATAATGTATGTTGTGCACCCGAGCGTGGCTCGAACCAAGTCATCGTCATCGCGCATTTGACATGCGAATGCACCCGACAAAAAGAACCCTATGTGACTCAATACTTAATTCAAATTTTATAATAGGATTGAACGCCTCGTTTATTTCATTGTACTAATCGTGACGAATAACGTGGCTTTAGATCATTAAAAATTAAATCAATTATTCTTAGAGCGGCAAGGAAGCGAACAGATTACATCGCAAGCTTGCGAGCACGGCTTCGTGTAAGCGGTAACGAGAGGAATTATGGAAATGCAGCCGCGGTCCTCTGCCGCGGCCGACGCCGCGCCGCTCGCCCCACAATTTATATGCGAGCTTTTTTCCTCCAGGAAATCGCCGCCGACTCGGGGCACACTCGTAATGTAAGCTTCCAGGGATTTACTCTGATTAATGTCAAGCCCTTCTGTTACCTCCGTACCGGCGCCTTTAAAGTTCCATCGACTTTCGATTCCTAAAGCGACATTTTAATGATTATCGCTTTCTCAATGCGAGGTTATAAAGTACAGCACCGTCACAGACGGTGAATTAGGACGCGAGCACAAAGATGTGTTCATTAAAAAAAGAAATGACGTAATTGACACAGCAGACGGATGAGAAGGGCAAGGGTGGAGACGTTAGCCGACGGAAAAACCGCTAAGTGGAAAGTGGCGTCCTATCCCTCCCACTAATGGAATTTGCTTCGAGACATGTCGCTCCCCGCAGGAAAGGGCGGTGCGTACAAACACACTGAATATAGTCCTTTCACATTTTCTGTACACGAGCCTAACATACAGGCTATTTGTCTTTTTCTCAGACACTTTATGTTTGATTGGCCTTTCGTCGCGCTGCTTCGCCTCGCATGTAGGTTTACATTTTCTCCACGGTGCTGCTCTTCTTAGCTTCCCGTACGGTATTTTATGCTAAAATAAGGATAGCTAGTAAGTATGTATTTGTTTACTAGCTAACGCTGACTCTTCCGTCACTGCGAAATATAAAAAGAGTACATACCTACTACTTTCATTGTTGCATTTATACCTATTTTAACACATTTCAGTGTTCACCAATTAATTCAGTCAGACATGACATGACACATAAATTCTTCAAATTCATGATAGCAAATTCCAGTCATGTCAACCTCGTTATCCTTTAATTATACCGTAATTCGCTGTTGGACAGCTACAGCATTTATAACATAACAAGGTGACGTGTTAAACCTTCCCCAGCCAGCTTTGCCGCCGCCGTACTCATAATCTCTTCGGGTTTCCCCGTATATACAGTAAAAATAACTATTTTATTTTGCTTAGATGCCAAGCTGCGTATTAGTTTGTTGAAGATTTATTGGATTTGTGAGATTAGTTCTAAAAAATACAATGCATTGGCTGAGTTTCTGAGAACTATGAAATGCTTTCCCAAATTGGAAAAGTTATCTACTGCCACAATAACAAGATTCGGAAATGTATATACATACATATTCTCACGCCTGTATTCCCAAGAGGGGTAGGCAGAGCACATGGATTCGAAAATCCAGTGCCACGTTTAGCAATTTCAGGGTAACCAGATGGTCAAACATTACTTATACATTATAACCACTGAAACCTTGCAAACAAACCATGTCCGTATTATAGATATCTGGTTCGACCGACAATCAAATCCGAGACGACAAGTTCTCTAACCACTAGACTTGACTAGACCAACCGTCTCTATACGTACGTGTGATGAAGTAAAAAAAGGTTTGCGCTCTAAATTTATTTTTAAATAAAAGATTTTATATATGGCGCTTACTTTTTGCCGATTTTGCTTGATTATCTTCTATCTATCCTACTGAATGTGTACAAAATTTAAGGTAAATCAAACCAACCGTTGATGATTTCACTTCTGCGGATACGGTCCTGTGCCCTATCCCATAAAACATACACACTGGCTTGTACCACTAGGTTTTTATTACCAGAATCAAAATTACTAAACTCAATACATAACATTGCCGCGCCGCTTAAAGTATTTGATTACATGATTAGACTTCCCAGAACATAATAAACTCGAGCATCGCGATGATGCCGCTTAATCTATCTTTGGAATCTGATGAACCACAGGCGATCCCAAGGGCTCCTGTACTTGTTAATTTCTTGGAAGGCTTCCAGCGGATAGGCCGTTGTTATTAACGCGACGTTCCTCTAACGGCGCGAGGCGTCAGCTCGTTAATTGTGAAAGCAGCTCCATGCGGCGTGGGACCCGGCGCGCGCGCCGCCCTGTTTGACTTACCGGTGTTACGATAGCTCTAATTGATATTCCATATTTGCATCCTTTTTTACATAATTCATGCTCACCCTTCGAGAGTCTGTACATACTCGTAGTTTGGTGTAGAACAGGGGCCTCTGAAGTTTTATGATAGCAGAGCCTTGCTATAAAGCTTGAACACGCCAAAACGTGGGCACACATAAGTACTTTTTTTTTTTCATTCACACAGTATAGGAACTATTTAGTGCTGTAAATGTAAACTCCTTTATATGATAAACAAAAAATATCTTGAGAGCGTTTTACTTCATTCAGTCGTTTTCACGATGGCGAGCTCTGAACATCAGCAGCGTGAAAATATTTTGCTCAACCATACGCAAAAACCCAATTTAAGCTACAGAGCACTAGCAAAATTATTAAAATACACACAATCCACCGTCTGTTCGGTTTTAAAATAGTTCCGAGAACGCTTGACCTTGGATCGGAGGTCCGGTAGTGGAGGAAAGCAAGGAGTAAAGGTCAAAAAAAAAGAAGCCCGTATCTTGCTGGTTTTTACAGAGAATCCCAAGCTATCATCACGCGATGTCACAAAAAAGGTACAAATGTCGCAGTCCTATGTGCAAAAAGTCAAATCAAGAGATGATTTAAAATCGTACAAGGGTCAAGCTGCACCAAATCGTGATGCTAAGCAGAATTTATCTGCAAAACGACGAGCACGAAAACTTTACAATGATTTGATGACAAAATTTGAATGCGTTGTATTAGATGATGAAACATATATAAAAGCAGACTTTAAACAGATACCGGGGCAAGAATTTTATACTTCTAAGAGTCGTAGAGCCCCAGAAGATTGTAAGGTAAAAAAGAGATCGAAGTTTCCAAAAAAAATCCTGGAATGGCAAGCTATTTGTAGCTGTGGCAAACGAAGTCGTTCGTTTATCACAACAGGCACAGTAAACGGCGAAATCTACAAAAAATAATGTTTGCAAAAGCGTCTTTTACCCTTTTTACGCAACCACAGTTCACAACCATTGTTTTGGCCTGATCTTGCGAGCTGTCACTACCCTAAAGCGGTGATGGAATGGTATGACCAGAATGCTGTTGCTGTGGTACCCAAACAGTGCAATCCTCCGAATTGTCCTAAACTGAGGCCGATCGAAGAATATTGGTCCATAATGAAAGGGATTTTGAAAAAAAAACATAGACACCCTAAATCTGCTGCCGAGTTGCAAAAAATGTGGACTTGGGCTTGCAAAAAATATCCCGACAGTGCGGTGCAGACCCTAATGAGCCGGATCCGACGTAAAGTACGGTCTATGGCGTATTCAAATGACAATTAATAAAAAAATATGTAAAAATGTACAATAATGTAGTAAGTAGGCAATTACAATAATAAAAAACTTGAATTATGGTTTACATATTTTTTTAATTCATATTTTATGTGCCCACGTTTTGGCGTGTTCAAGCTTTATATACGGTTATTATAAAACCTAAAATGTTTCGAAATTTTGCACTGCAATTCAAATAACAATATCAACACTACCACAACAGTTACGTGGTTATTTGGTCACAACTTTTGCGCTTTTAGAAAAAGCAATTTGTTCAAATTGTGATACTGTTTTGCAGCCGTTTAAAAATAATTCCTCTGGAACGCCGTGGGAATCGCTGGGCTAGAAGCACCCTGACAATCACAACCAGATAAATCCAGAGAAGTCTAGTATGCACCTTGTCAGGACTATATTCTGCCTTGATTAAAACACCAATGTAGCAACGGCAATACCTACGTGTATGATGGTAGTTGTTTCTTCATTTTTGACACAAAATTGATGTCTTAAATCTACATAGTTGCCCCTATTATTGCTTGCCTTGTGATTGGATATTTATTCAATAAGTCATTACCTACTACAATATACCACTGCAAATAAATTAAAAACCGTTCTCAGCTAATGTTTTAACGCTAAATGTGACCCTGTTCGGCATGGGCGCCGCGCGTGAGCAAACACCGCGGTGTGAAACGATTAACTGTTGCTCTTCATTGTGCCTCTGGGAATGTGATATCCGTGTGTTTTCAACAACGTATTCCGAGCCGAAGATACTGCATTCCGCTGGAACTCAACACCTGGTTCAATAAAGAATGTTTGAGTGTCGTTTTAACCAAAACGTTGCGCCACCGCATGTATTGTACATTGTATGTACGTGAGGTTATATTTAACTTAAATTAGATAAGGATTATGTTTGTCTATAAGTTCAGCTACAAGACTTCCCGAGTGATTGTCCGTGCGCGACTGCATTCGTGTATTTATAATCGCCCCAATGTCTGCCCCAAAATACAATTATTATAGGAATATTATAAAACGAGCATTTCAAAACGGCTTACAAAAATTTGATAGCTAGCTTTTAATTAATGTCCTAATCAATACTTAGAAAGTATATTGCTGCATTCAAAACGAGATTTCTTCAATGTTTAGCTCTTCATCATTAGGACCCAAAACTCAAATCATATCGGTCAGTGTCTTATCAAATACTATTTAAGTAAGGGAGATAGAGCAGTCTCGTCCTTTCCATTTAATCTTGAATCGTGACATCACGTCCCCCTGTGCACAGTTATGCACTCGTACCCGGCTTATGTTTTCCGAGTGCAATGAAAGCACTAATGGGGTCTAAGGTGCATTGTCCCCGTTGGGCGCAGGAGCAAGGACTAGCGTCGCGGTCCGGCGCGCGGCCGACGACCCGCGCGGTGACGGACACGCCGGCGGTATACCTAACGTATTTAATGGTACTCTTTGAATACCGTGCCGACCGAAAAGTTTGCCAGTTGTTGAGAAGCCAAGTCTGCCTTTCTTTTAATTTATACTGCCACTGTACAGGGTTCCGTATCACTCCGCTGGGGTGGAGACTGGAATGTAAAAGTTACGTGATTAAAAATAAAATACAAGTGTTTTCTCGTTTAAATACGTATTCATTTCAATGAAAGCCGTTATAAATATCGGTTATAATAAAGAACGCGTTTGCACCTACATTGTAGTTAATTATCTTGTTATTAGTAGGTAAAATCACTGTTTTTTGTACAATAAAGTGTCTCTTTACGTATAACTTCATTCATTAGATAATTATAACGCACGCAGGCGATTTGAAGATTGTTAGTATGGTTAGCCTGCACTCCTTTCTATTTAAAAGTCGAGTATCTGAGCTTGCGAAAACTGCGACCCGCTGGGAAATTAAACTGTACGCGACCAGTCGGCGTTAATTTGTTATGACTGTCGGCGGGCGGAGTCGGGCGCCGCAAGTTTACTCCGATGTCAAAGTCACAGCACAGCGCTGTTTTGCTAAAATTGTTTTTTTTATTTTTTGTACAAGCAAAAAAAAATTTTCCTTCATATGCTAAGTATGCGTCGTACCCTATAATACTGGTACACTAACGTATTTTTTGTGCAATGTGTTGCTGAATTTATACGATATGAAAACTACTTCGCTTATATTTTCACTGTTGTAAATGTATGAATGGTTAAAATGGAAGTGCTCTGCATTTCACAGAAAAGTTATCAAACTTTGCGTGAAACACGAACTGCCTTATCGCTAAGCATTTACAACCGGCCTGTATTAATTGACTGGTTTCAGGGCTTGGTTTAATTCCACTTATGGCAAATTGAATTTGTACGAAAGAAAGTTGCTGTACAAAAGCAGGAATAAAGTTCTTCATTAAAAATTGGCCAGGAGCTAGTGGGATTGGTTATTGTTATTGCTTCTGCATAGGTAGGTAGCTTTAAGGGTTTAAGGCTCAGCAACGGGAATTAATAATGTGCTTACGAACACAGGAAATTTTTTCATAACAGTGTCGTTTCTATTCGGGAAAAAGAACAGAGCGCGCGAGAGTTGATGCTAGTGGTCTTCATATCACCAGATTTTGTCCTCAACATCTAGTCTGCGCAGGTTAAGTAATCTCTGTTAGAAATGATTATCTTATATCGCGAATAATTTGGATTGCTAAAATTTCTACCATTCTCACAAAAAGTCTAACGTTACATATTACTACGAATTTTGTCTTAACCGATATGTTGTTATATTATTCTCAAAATAAGGAATACGTGCCTACGTGTGTTCAGTTTTGACTACCTAGCAAACTCCGCGAATTCTCACGGCCTCGTATCATGCAAGTATACAGCCCGGAGTAGAAACACAACTTTGCTCTAACGTGTCGCAGCGGGTTGAATATAAAAACATCCACATAGCTACATTACTTTCAGTTCGCCTCAATCCCCTGGCGTGCCCCGCTGCTCCGAAGTCATTATTCAGGCTTCGTTAAAGCAAAGGGCTGGGGCGAGAGACACGTCATGTCTAATGAGCTATACTTACCTACTCCCTACGCATTTATTATGTAAAGACTACGGCTAGAATCTGGCACTCTCTCACAAAAGCAATTTACATTTGGAGCGCAACAAGACTTGTTATTTATTGTTCTTGTTCAAAGAATGGTCGGGCCTCGTTAGTTAGTAACCTGGACTGAAGCACAGAAAAGATAATCTGAAGCTCGAGTTCCTAATGTACTAATCCGCCAAAACATTGCAATGTTTAACATTTGTAAACATTTGCGATTTATGACGGTTATTCGAAGTAGAGACGCGTAATTCGGACATGCCTATTAAGATATCAAAGGAGATTTATCCGTATCAATTATATTACATATATCAAAAAGGAGGAACGAATGTGTATAAACTTTTAAATACGTTACGCCAGCAATCGAATGATTCAGTAATTGTTAAACTTTACTCCCACTTACTATAGCTATGCATTATGAAGGTATGATACGATAGCTATCGGACTCCGTAAATATTTTTATTTTATGTGCATTGTTTTCCTTCCGGGGTGCGCTGCGACAGTAACGGCTGAACTGAAGTAGTTAAAACCGGATTAGCGTTCGAGCGGCGCGACAAAATAGAATCTCGTATCTAGCTCGCCGCTGCCCAAAAGTGGTTACAGAGTGTTGTGCTCGAACTCACCTTGGCAGTTGATAACGCTTATACAATGTACATTAAATTGATTGGTCCATTAGCGACGTATCAATTTTCAATGATGTCGCCCGCAATTTGGTCCGGGGACGAAATATTATAAAGAACGGTATAAAATTCCACTAATATCAAAAGAATATAACACAGCTTTTAGTTTTATCGTTTTATTATATCGTCGCTAATTAGACAGTTATAGTTATTTAATTTGATACAGATCGAACTAACTCTTATACGGAATTCTACGATTACTGTTCGAAAGATTTTACGATACCAATAAATTTTAATTTAATGATTTGTAACACAATGTTATGGATCGAAAAATTAGAGCTGTCATTTACCGAAACTTTCTATATTCATTTATACTTTGGAAAGTATTATACACTTCAGGTGGATGCGATGACATAAACGGAAAATAATAACTAGGCATTTAGTCCATATTCACACGGCCACATCCTAAGGCATTGCAGAGTTTGTGGCTAAGTACGACAGTTAATTTGACAGTGCGACACTGAAACAGTCTACTAAAATCAGAAATGTTCAGTTATTGTCTAAGAATGTTATTTAGATTTTTTTGCCTCGTCTCTCTTTAACATACGTGTATGTAGTATACTTGCGAATACATATGGAAACTAAACTATATGAAATAACTAGGTGAATATGAAACTACCGTATAATTAATAAATGACCAGGCATTATTAATGTGAACACTCTCTCCCCCAGGTCTGAAGTACCTCCACTCGGCGCGCATCCTCCACCGCGACATCAAGCCGGGGAACCTTCTGGTGAACAGCAACTGCGTGCTCAAGATATGCGACTTCGGGCTCGCCAGGGTCGAGGAGCCGGACGCCAGCAAGAACATGACGCAGGAGGTGGTCACGCAGTATTACAGGTGAGAGCCGCGCTGCGATTCTGGACTAGCGTGTTACAGCATTCATGTCGTTGTAAGAGCTGAGGCGTTAAGAGGAAATGGAGCGGTCATATTTTGTATGGAAACGTAGTCCCCTGATTCCTCGCTGGATATTACCCGTAGAACAATGATTTTTTACATCAACAATCTAATGATATATTAGCATGTTCCTATGTTTTCCTTTTTTTCTTTATTGAATTATTAAAGGAGATATTAACCTTCAAAAACATGAAAAATTGGTATGTTTTTTCCGTTGTGTTCAAACCTCTAGAAACCAATTTTAACACAATTATATCAAAATATAAGAACATAGAAACACAGTTATAACATTTTTTAAACATTTCATGAAAAAACATATTTAATCGGTTAAGTTTTGGAGAAGAAATCAGGGGACTACGAAACGTTGTTTTTGAATAATTTTCATAGGTATTTTCGGTCCGATCTGTAGTTGTTCTTATCGCACTCGACGTCGTTTGGGCATGTCACGGCGCGACAGCAATAGATTTAGCAAATACCTATTTTTCAATTCCCTTGACCGGCATATTTCCTCTTAATTATTGCTATTAGACCCATGGTTTTACTGATTTATTTTTTAATTGTGCTTAAATATTTAACTTTGTCATTTGTAAACACCAGTTACACCCGATTGATTGTTTATATGTATAGGCAGAGCGCACAAAACGTTACTTGGAGGAAACCATGTCTAAATCACGTTTTTACGCCGTTTTCAGCACATTTTTAGGTTTAAAAATAGATGAAAGAGGTATTGGTATACTGATAGTTTGTAATTAGTTTGGAATGCCGGTAATACAATACAAAAACTTTGTCAATTTATTAAACAAACTAGTTTCTTTACACGAATGTTACATTATGATTAGTTTTATAAGTGGGTATAGCCTCAATGCCACTCTCTTTTATAATTTTGCCGTGGTGGTCCTTTGGGATCAATTAAGAAAACACTTTGACAACTTAGAATGTGCGAAGTGGCATTTATAAAAAGTTCCATTAAAACTGTACATAGAAAAAAACTCTCGCAAAGCTATACACTTATTTTAAGATGCCTAAGTGGAATTCGATATTGGAGCAAAAAGTAATCCGAGCTCTCTTAAGTCTCCTACGGCGTTTGCCGGAGTATATTTTCCGGTTTTGCGAAGCAGGGAAGGAAAAACCTTGTGTGATGTTGTGTGACATGTTTCATATTCATCGGATTCTGTTAAAGCCGTTCACTTTGCCGAACAACATTTCACATATATATCCTAAAAGAGATTACGCCGCATAGTAATTAGCAATGCTTCTTCTTGAGAGAAGCCCGGCTCCTAAGCACCAATGAAATAGCTAAATAGCTAAGAGTTTGTAAGTAAACTAGATTGTAATTGTAACTTATACAAAGTTAAGTTTTTCATGTGATGTCGGGTAGAATAAAATCTCTCCATTTCTTCTCTGGTTATCGTAAGAGGCAACTATGGAAATAAGTTTCTGCATGATTTAGGCGACAGGCTAGCAAACCGTCACTTTCACCTCATCTATAGTCTTTTTCATCTGTTTTCAAACCTAAAATTATGGTAGAAGTAACTACGAAACCTATGCCTTAGTCATTGTTTTGGCTATGTCACATTTCGTGTGCTTTGACCATTTGGGTGTGTAGGCGTGATTGTAGAATGTATGTATGTTATGTACAAAGTTAAGTTCCGGGCAGTAACTTTCGCTTAGTGGGTGTTTTTTAAGATTATCTTTAAAATCATGACCGAAAATTCCATACCGAATCAATCAGCTGATCGGACCAATTTGACGGAGGCCCTATTCTGTCGAACGAGCTTTAGTTCACGGAGAAAGTTGTTCAATTTTAACATTAAGTATGGAGAGAAGTTGATGATCAATTTAACCGCATTGCATGGACCTGCGTTGCAATTTCACGAACATAACTATTGAGATAAAATGCAAATGAACTTCTGATAAGTACACACTGCACCGCCTTATTTTAATTACTCCTCTACCATAGTCATTCATTCAGTATGCAATTTAAAATTAATCCTCTTAGGAAAGCAATTTATTTTTTAAATGATGGCACGAAGCACGTAGGTGGAACGAAAGGACTTGAGACGTAACTTCAAACTTTCCCATCGCCTATCCGCCAAAGTCAGCGCGGCCCATTATTTCACAAGTGTCACGTCACGTTGGTCTCCACTGAGAAATTGACTTGTTTTTGACGCGTCGTAAATTTCATGCCAACGTGTTGGAGCCTGCCAAGCGTGAACTGCCTTCAATGACTGTACAGTACACTGTACCGGCTTAGAGCATTAAACAGACCAGAGAGAGTGTTTTATTTCAAGATTACCCTGTGCCAAAGTTATAACCGCGGGCGGAACTATCCGATATGCAATATGCATATTTTTTTTTGTATGAACTGCCACTTTCAGCATATTTTATAGGGTTTGAGTTGGAAGGTATAATAGTGACATGTTGCTACAGTGTCGCCTAAAATACTAAATACTTAACGTACTTCCTTTGTCGTCTTTCACATCATCCACGAAAGAAATGGAAAGGTGTTATTATAAACCCGACAGACACCACACAGGTAATAGGAATATGTTCTATATGCAAATCGCTTCTGACGAAAAGATCAGATTTTCTTGTTAGCGTAACTTAGTGCGCATAACACCTCCTTTTTGGCGCAATGCTTCGAAGAGTAGGTACGCGACGACCTTTGCTTTGTTGACCGCGGCTTTTGAAAGTAGGCCGCTTCGCTCATCTCCCGCGCCGAACGAACGCCAAAAAACTGAACTTGGAGCGCCGTGCGGCGGCGAGGCCGCATAGCCTTAAAGTACGGTGCTAATTAGATCTATAGACGTATGGGCTTACTTTAGGCATTACTAGCTACCCACGCCGCGATGACGTTGTCCAGTCGTGTTTAGTTTAATGCAGCTACCACCACTATACGGTGCCCAACACACATTAATTTCTCAAGTTGAAAAGTAAAATGTAAGTTTTTGTTGTGAAATAAAAACATAACATACATCACTGTATGTCCAAATAGGGATGGCTACATAGTCGATACCGTGACAATTTCTCGTTTTGTAGTCACATATATTTTTTAGGTTTTAAGCTTAGAGGTACAATGGTGACCGGTTGCTAACCTGTCGAATAAAATTTACCTTTACCTAAAATAAGACCTAACCTAAAATAAAAAGTGAAAGTGTACAGTTAAGTTGGCGTTTTATCTACATAATTCTTAATCATGTTTGTTACCTTTACCTTTCACGCAAAAGTGCTTGAAGTATTTTAATGCAACCTTGCAATAATAGCTCACGCATCAGAATACTCGTAAAACGTAGCAATTATACCTATGTAGGTGATTTCCCGGGCAGAAGGTAGTTATATCTTAAGTGTGACGATATGTCGTTTTATTTATACTAGAGACCGATAGGTACTTAAAAGATGGTAAACAATCTTGACGTGTCTTTTTATTTAAACATACACTTTATAAATCAAAATCTTTACATTTTACAATTTAGGCATGAAAAAATCATTTACTTTCATAATTGAATTGTATATTGTAACGATTTTCATTTTTAGACTGTGTATTTCAATAAAAAGACATGTCAAGATTGTTTACCATCTTTTAAGTACCTATCGGTCTATAGTATAGGTAGAAACGTTTAAGTTAGTACTTACGATTTACTGTTGATAATACATGAAAGACCTCAATTTTATTTCGTATTTGACAATGTTAATGCATGGAAGCCGAGTACACCCACTACGGGACGGAAAAGTTAAAATTAGATAGATTTTTAACGCTAGTAGGCCAAGATCAGAGTTAGATAGAATAAATAGAATAGTGTCAACCTATAAATATTACCTGATTTCGTCTATTAGTAGACAAGATTTTTTTGCGCTAAGGTCAAGCAAACATCAATCGCTTTTTGATGACTGTTTGGACGCTGAGCTTTGTATTCCTAAAACTAGTATTCTGTATTCTTATTTCTTGTCTTGATCATTTCCAGGGCGCCCGAGATCCTCATGGGCGCGAACCACTACACGGCGGCCGTGGACGTGTGGTCGGTCGGCTGCATATTCGGCGAGCTGCTGGGCCGCAGGATCCTCTTCCAGGCCCAGAGCCCCGTGCAACAGGTGAGTGGACTCTCCTGGAGAAACCTGGAACAACAAAGCTGACCTGACAGCACTGACGTGACGTTAAATGATGTGATATGTAAGTATGAGTGTTGATTTTTACCGAAAACGAGGAATTGTATTCTTGGCTTGCTTCTCTTTCAATAGTTACCCGCCATGCATTTGATAAAATATTATTAGCGGCTAGTGCAAGTTTACTATCGGATTGTAAATTTATCCTTATAGAGAATGTTAGGTATGTTAAAATTATTATCCTCGTAAGTGCAGCAACTTACTTTTAGTAGGTAATTCACATATAGATGTTAGGGTATGGATATGCACGTTTACCATTCCACGGGGGAGTGTTCACATATTAGGGGAAGATGGGGTAGCCTCATACAGTTTATTTACTTTGCCGTATAGAATTTTCTGTGGTATCAATATTTACATCAATTTATAAAAATCTCATAGTTTTGTTATCTGCCTTTATATTAAAAATACGTAATTTGTGTAAATACGCATGTGTGGCGCTCTGTAGAGGTGAATACAAAAAATGGAAAATGTATGAATGTACCCCCACACACGGGGTAGATTCATACGCGTGACAAAAAACACAAAAAATCGTTAAATGTTTATTATTAATCAAAATAAAAATACCAAAATTCATCACTTAGTTGAAAATTGTTGATTTCTAATCTCTTCATCTCTTTATTTTTTTCCAATTCTTCAATTCTAGTCTTCTCATGCGTATCCGTGTAAATTCTTGATTTTCCAAGTGGTCGACTTTATTTTTGCTTGTAATTTCTTACCATGTTCTGTAACACAAAATTATAACATCACTTCACCTGTAACACCTAAAAAAAAACGCGGGCCACATTTTTACTTGTACGAATGTACCCCGCTTACTGCTGTATGAATCCACCCCGTCATAAGAAAATGAAATAAAATTATTGTTTAAAAAAATCCAACCAAGAATACCGTTATTCGTGTATAATTTCAAAAACTTGGCCCTTTTATCTTTTAAACAAATTAGTAATGAATAATCTATGTAACAGCTTTTACGGACAAAAACATGTTCAAAGTAAGGTTATAAAATTACTTACACGTGGTCGAATCACGTTCCGTGTTACCTCGTCGCGCGGTTCACACCGACTGCTGTCAAACTCCGTGAGTCAACGCACACATAAATAAGCTATGCAAACATGCATAAGTCCTTCATTCGATTTGCGCCTGCCAACTAATATCTCTAATGTATGAGGGTACCCCCTGTATGAATCTACCCCATCTTCCCCTACGTAATGCATTTTTTTAAGTTTCTTGAGAGTCTTGAGACGTAATGCGCTGTAACGTTTTTTGCACCCCTTTCCCTACTTCTCTCTATACGTTTCTTAACACCCGTGACCTTTTTAAACCAAAAATTCACAATTTATGTTGTGCAAAGTAGCATATAATACAGCAAAGTGCTACAGCGTAAACATACGGATGCTGATAACGAAAACTAAATAAAAATGACATACAATACTGTCGGGGGACTCCCCGTAAAACATAAACGAAAAGGGAAGCCAATTTTGAAGATCAAAATAAAAGTGACGTATGCAAGTAAAAACAATGTTCAATGAAAAACAATGTTTCGTAACGCGTTGTTCGAACCCGCCCATGTAAGCATCGTAACGTTTTACAAGACAGCAACTCCCCCAACTCCCAAATTGCGTTAGGTTAGAGTTCGACATTTTCTTTATATCGTAGAGAAAAGCTAACATGTATGACTGTATGTGACACTTAATACTCGGTTGTAATAACAATAACGAGCACAGTAGTCCCTTAATAAGGACAGCTTCCTTCAACGGTTTTACCGAGTTCCATACTTGAACTAGCATAGCTAGGTTGGTGCAAAATATATCCTCACCTGAAGGAATCTCCGCTGCTTCCAGCTGGAGCTGATAACGGAGCTGCTGGGCACGCCGTCGCTGGAGGACATGCGGCACGCGTGCGCCGGCGCCCGCGCGCACATGCTGCGCCGCGCGCCGCGCCCGCCCGCGCTCGCCGCGCTCTACACGCTCTCCGTGCAGGCCACGCACGAGGCCGTGCATCTGCTGGCGCAGGTACGAGCTCTAACAATTCCTCGTGAAGCATGACAGGTGCGATGATGACTGAGCTGCTGGGCACGCCGTCGCTGCTGGGCCTAGGACCTGGTGAATTTGCATCGGCTACAGTGCTCTAAGAATTCGCCGTGAAGCGTAAAAGGTGCAATCATCATTCAATCATTCCAGCCAGACGTCCCCTGCTGGACATAGGCCTCCCCTTTTGACTTCCAACAACTGTTGGTAGCGACCTGCATCCAGCGTTTTCCGGCGACCTTTATCAAGTCGCCTGTCCATCTTGTAGTTGGACGTCCTATGCTGCGCCTGCTGTTTTGTGGTCTCCAATCATACACTTTTCGACCCCATCGGCCATCCGCTTTGGTGCAATGAAATTGGAAAAACTATTTTACGTGTTCTGTCTGGTCGCTTTGGGTGGCCATTTAAAAATAGTGCGCCAGCGAGGTGTCGAACAAAATTTTCAGAGTACTATTTAGGTAGGTACTGAACAAAATTTCAACCTCACGGCGATTGCTAGTTTTAATAATCACTCGGACGCGTGTGGGAAGTGTACTAAGAAATATCGGTCGAGGACGTCCTCGCAAACCGCACATCGACCAGATCGACGGTGTGATCACTGAAGAGACTGAGTGACAATTCCGATTCTCTATTACCTCTGTCTACCTTGGAGGGAATAAGGCTTAGTTGTAGAATTATACAGACTGCATTATTCCCTGGTGTCGGTCGACAGTTGGACCGGAGACCAGCGCGGAAGCCGCTGGAAAGATACCCTTGTAGTACTCTGTAGTGTAACCGGGCGCCGTCTCCGTTCCAGATGCTGGTATTCGACCCGGCGAAGCGCATCTCTGTGGTGGACGCCCTGGCGCACCCTTACTTGGAGGAGGGCCGGCTGCGCTACCACTCGTGCATGTGCAAGTGCTGCTACAGCGCGCCGCCCGCCGCGCGGCACTACTCGCCGGACCTCGAGCCCGCGGCGCACCACGCCTTCCACGACGGCTGGGAGCGCAAGCTCACCTCCGTGCACCAGGTCAAAGGTCAGTGGCGAAGGTTCAACTACCAGAAATATAGGTTACAGCAATGTACCTGCGCAGAATACATTATTTGAATATGTTTCTAACCAATCATAATGCAGTGCTATTGGGCGGGAAAATCTTTAACGGCCACTGCCTTATATACTGCGCACGACGCCGGCAACTCCGGCGCCCGCCATTTCGCGAGATACCATGAGCCAAAAAGAAAGATATCATCTGTTTTTGCATATTCTACGTTATGTATAAAGTGATAAGGTGTTTTTTGAATTGGTCGTACATTCGATTTCATTTGGTATTAATCAGTACTCGTAGGCGCGGCCGAAGATTGCCGATATAACTTATATTTGTGGTAATCCTGTACACTTTACGTGTTCTTGAACATGATCTTCCTCGGTAAAGGTTAACAAGACAGGGCATCGTCAAACTCATTATTCGACTATATTCCACATATTACCCATTTGCTATTAGGTGGAGTTGTTTGATAGTAAATGTAGAGAACATAGACACGGTTAGGATTAACGGAGCATCCGCTAGGACAGCGGAGGTCAGGACTGCTTTGGCTTCTGTAACGAAGCTTCTTCTCTGCATACGCTCGTACTACCAAGTAACTACCTTAATGGACGGACTGCAATTGCTGCAACGTCTCTGTGCGATAACTGTTTAGATCATTATTGATGAACTTGCATTCGCGAAGGTTGCCAAATGTTATCGAATTCATGTCTCACTCTAACCATTCCGCTTATGAATCCGCAGAGGAAATCCACAAGTTCATAGCGGAGCAGCTGCAGACGTCCCGCGTACCACTGTGCATCAACCCGCAGTCGGCGGCGTTCAAGAGCTTCGCAAGGTAAGGCGCCGCAACCGCAACCAACAACCAACCGCCAACCGCCAACCGCCAACCGCCACCAACCGACACTAGGTGATTTCTTTGCGATACATAACTTAACACGCTCAGATATCTAGCGAACACCCGCACCCAATTGTGCCACGATAGCTACCTCCGAGTCAAAAGAGATATTTAAAAAAAAAACATACGTATTGACAAAAAGTTTTCTTGATACTTCGATTCTTGTATCATTTTCACTTTTGACTTGGCCCCCGACAGGCCCCCTCGCCACGCGCAGACAACACTGTATCGAAAGTAGATTTTTTATGTTCTTGCAATGCACAAGTTTTGTGTGCAACACGGTACTAACTCGATTACGGTCGGTTCTACCATCAAAAATGTAGGTAGCGAGTTTTTATTGGAAATGATTTTACAATAACATATACTTAGACATTTACATTGGTATAACCGATTGTATCTGCGCTTCTGTAAGTTGCGAAACATTTTCGGATAGGTAATAAGAGTAATTTTAGATGCGCTTTTGTTTTAATAATTTGAAGTACTCCAGTGTTGTCTATGCGTCGGCATCAGACTGATTTAAGAGATATAAAAAGAGAAAGCAAACGATCATCACAACTGGAATGCGTGGCACGGTGCGTCCAGCGCCCGGTGTCGCACTTGAAGCGCCTATGTCGAGTCCCGCCCCTCCCCTCCCGCCTCGTAGTGTTGACAGTAGGTTTGTGCTATTGTACAGTGATTCACTTACAGCCCTATTTTTGCCAAACCCCGACTTTTGCATGGGTTTATTTTATTTTGTTTACTTATCTATAATATCTCTCAAAGCTTCCGACACGTCGTTGTAAATACCGACGCACAGAACCGCTGTTTTCAAGCCGAATCAACCCTCTTGAAATAGTGGTGCCCTACCCACCATAGCACCGCTGTTGTTGAGTAGTTGAATAACGTTCTGCTTTTTTTTCTGTGTTCCTGCGACAGCTCTAGAGCGGGTTCGAAAGCAAAAGTTTGTTCCCCTTTCAAGACTGCGGCAAAAATACTACTGCTATCGCCCGTGATATTTCTGTGCGCCGCGTAGCCCCAGGGCGTCCCAGTAAGCGCTTCCGCACGCTAACCTTGTGTTGTCCGACGTTGCGGCCGGACGAAATACCGACCCGGCTGGCGGGCTCTAGACAAACCCTTTACTGTTCAGCTGACCAGCATTGTCGCCTCATAGCCGGGTGTATTTTGACGGCCTGCGCTCATGCACGCCAGGCGGTAAGGCAATGCTTTCAAATCCGTTAAATCGTGATTCGACTTGATTTTATTTATATTCAAGTAACATTATTGATATACAGTTTAGGATATTTTTTAAATGCGAAAGCGTTGCCTTACCACACGGATGTCGTTTCGGTAATTTCAAAAGGGTTGATTGTTACCAATACTCGGTCCGTCGTTGCCAGTTCCGGTTGCATGCTGACTCCCCCATTTTTTTGCTAGTGGTTAGCTAACTATTGTCAATTAGATAAATTCATGGTTTTGGAAATGTAATAGGTTTTCTCCTGTGGCAATAAGGAAGACATCATCTGCCTTAGTATTTTGATTATTTTAGTATTTCAATTCATAAATAGCAAGCTAACCACTAAAGCATGAAAATGTATCCTTTGATTGATTCCGATTTCTACTTGTCTGTAGATGGGTGAAACTATGATCCGCTTCTGTTAGAATGAGTGGGACAGAGTTTGTTGTAGGTGCGCATCATGGGCCAGTGGGCCGGGTGCCATCAAGAGTTCTCTATGTGTCATTCAAAACTATTTAAAAATGTACTTATAACTGTCGTTCATAAAGCAGCTTTACTGCAGAGTATGTTTAAATTTGCGTAAGTACGGCTACGTATAATCGAGACAACATTCGGCTCGATTCTACGGTAGTCAGTTTTACCGAGTTTTACTTTTTTTTATCTAGTTTTGAATAACAATGAGACTTTAGATGACTTCGTAGTGCATGCGTAGTACCAGTTGAGCACAGTGCCATGCACTTGGTTGTGGTGAATTTTTGACAGTTCCAGTAGTATTTTATCTTATTGGACAGTAGTATTGATTTGTGATGCAGTTTTGCTATTAAATTCTCTTTTATTATCATAGTTTGTGATGAAAAATCAGAATTTCAACTGGAAATGCATGCTAAATCTTGATAAGATTGTTGGATTCGTCGATGTAACTCATTCATAAATAAGATTTAACGATAACGCTCAATAAATGACATCTCATCACTTACTTCTCTCGCTGAGCAAGTTGACCTAATATAGTTACTACTACCGCGTCGAATCGATCATTTTAAAGAACCGGTTAGGCCTGGACGGTTAAGTTGGGCTAACGAAGGACTTCGAATTATTGTTGTTGATAAGTTACAATTAATTCGAACGTCGTGTTTCCGGTGTAGTTGCATCGCGAATCCAACAGTCTAGCACGTGGCGCGGGTGCCGGCCGCTCTGCGCGGCGGCCGGGTCTGACGCCGCGCGCCTGCAGCTCCACAGTGGCGCACCCGTCGGAGCTGCCGCCGTCGCCGCACCAGTGGGAATGACGCGAGTCGCGGCGCGGCCTCGACGCCCGGCGCCGGGCCTACACCGACACGCGATAGCCGCCCACCGGACTCAAGCGTCGCGTGTGTCACGTGTCCTCCTACGATCTGAGTGATTTTGACTATTATTTTTGGTAGTTTCGTTTACGAAAATTACAACAGTGATAAACTTTTGATTGTCGATCACTTTGAAATTTATTTAGTGACAGGATGACAGGACTATGTTTGTGCGTTAGTTTTGTCGGTTTTCTGTGAATGTTTTGTCGGATTACTGTGTTAAGATTAGAACGCGTCGCAGTTAAGTTTTGATTGTTTTAACTGAATTCCGTGCTTATTGAAGCGTCGTCATATATCAGGACATTATTATTATTTCTTTGTGATTGATTGAAATTATTCTGAATTTCTAAATGACGAATCAACTTTCGGTAATATTCAATGAGCACAGATGCAGTTTCTTCACTAAGATTACTTAGGTTTCCGTTGGTTTGCTTTCTTATAAATTAATTGATTCATAGCGACTTGCAAATGAAAATGTAAAAAACCGCACCATACCTCATCGCGATAATAATAATAAGAGCGCAATCGTATTAGATGTAATCTTTTATTACTGTATTCATTTTTATACAAGGGCCATGTTATGAGCAAAGAAAGATACTGTCCTGTAAAACTGCAGGAAAGCTCTAAAATAATCTTAGCGAAACAACATTCTAAGATGAATCATCAGAACAAAATCACAATACGGCTACATCACAGTTATCGGATTTCACACACCCGTGCAACTACATAGAAAGCAAAACAAGGGCCTGCTGACGCGTCATGTGTATCTACCAAATATATTTTTTCCTATTTACTTATAGCGTAGTGTAGAGTTGTGGGTAGTTTAGCGTAGGTTGGTTCATTGGAACAGAGGTCGAGCGAATTAGTCGCCGAGAGCGATATGATTTTATACAACGAAAAGTCGTGAGCGGCTATACGAATATGCCATCAACAAGTGCGTAAGTGCAACAGGACACTGAAATGATGATGAAGTGATGTATTGCGAGATTGGTGCCGCGGCTCTGAAGGGACTAAGGTTTATATTCAAAGGCTGCACTTCACACTGATACTACAAGCGTTTGACTGTATGAATCTGTGAGGTATCAGGTGGGAGTGCAGTCGGACGTACAACCGCATGTGAGCGCCGCCCGCGCGCCGCGGCAAGACGGCGCCCGTAGTTTAGTTATGTTCATTAATTTAGCGTTTCCATGTAATTATACATTTGTAAGTAATTATAACGTGTAGGTTTCATTGTGTGCCTCATTGTGTTTCGTACGGACATTGCTAGCAATAAACGTTGCAATATATCTAAATAAAAAGATAATTAATGTGTAATAATCGTTCTGATTTCATTTTGTATGACCGAATTATTGATTTATCGTTTTCTATGTGTTCTCTATTTTAAATGCGGCTAAGGGCGCGTGCAGGCGCCGGAGTCGTACTTAATATTGATTTGAGTTGTGCCGACGCGCGAATCTCCCGCCGGCGGCCGCACGCGCCCTTGCTCTTACTGTATCATAATTATTGTGTATCTTAAGCTAACTCCTAAACACCATTGTATGTAACATCGACTGAACATTTTTACGTAGCTAGGATAGATACAATTAGAAGTATTAAAACTACTAACCCGCTCGGTACAGCAAGTATATAAATAGAGAAGGTACGAGTTCTAATGTAAGTACTATAACTGCGGTAGCGAGGCGTATAGCGAATGTAAATGTAATGGATACGTGTGTATTTCAAGCATTTATAGATTTAGAGGTTTGTAATTAAATAAATAAGTATACTGGAGTGTTAGTGCGCGTGTACAATGTAGTTAATTCTTTATTGGCAATTAATCGTATGAATATTCGTACTAAAATTAGTTCAAAATTGATGTTTCTATTTGTGTTATTGTAGTTCGCGCCCCTAACATGTACGATAGAATAGTGACTCCGTGTGAGTATCAAGAGACGTCGTAGCCTTAAAACTAGTTCAAAACTATATAAACGATAAAAAGAAAAAAAATGTAAATAAATGAAAGTATAGTATTAATTTTAGACTCTAGTATGGTTTGGGAGGTAAGCAGTAGTAAGTCACACACGTTTGTAGGTAGACCTGCCTGCTGCAACCGCTGCATTTTGAAACACAGCTAAACAATAATTTTCCTTTACTCAGAAATAGAATGCGCGATTATTTTATTCGTGTCACCTTGCTGTTATTACGATGTTGGTGACCTGGTAAGTGCTTTTGCTGTAAAGTGGCGTAGCCATTTTATGATATCAAATTATCATTCAGTTCATAGAAAACGATTCAGTCGTCTAATTTTGTTTACGAAACTAAAGACTTCAAATAAAAAATTGCATACAGCTATTCTGAAACGCCGTATTTCAAATCTGTCTCATCGGTTCTTTCAACCACGTGAGATAGGCGAATCGCTGGTCAGCATAAACAGGGCCAGCGGTTGCAGCAGGCTGGCGTCCATGGTACAAAGGAGGCGAGGCCGGCGCCGCGGCTCGCGACCCCCACCTGCCTTACTCAGCTAACTGACACTGTGATCCGCTAGGCGTAGTTAATGGAAGGGCGCCGCGAGCCCTTCACGCACTCTGACATACTTAGCGTGCACATAAGCACTTGTACTTTCCACGTCGGCCTTCACTGAAGACCGTTTGTTCATGATCAATTTTTTTTTCTTAGATCCACAGACTTGATCACGCGTATCCAACGTGCTGAAAACATTATTTTGAAAAATCCATGCGTAAAGAGCTTGCGGCTGTCCTCAACACACCCGTATACAGTCACTATGTGCGACAATGTACATATAGACAAGTGTTTTTCCTAATTTACTAAGTATCGGTTTTTAAATATTGCTTACCGATTGAGTCCTGTAAGCTAAGTGTGTTCCGGTCCAGATTAGAACAAGTTTAATGTGTACATAAATCTATTTCATCACAAGACATCAGACATCACAATACAGCAAAATATCGTGACTAATTTAATCACAATTTTTTAAAGTCTGGATTAGAACGTGCTTAACTTGAGCAATAACTGTACCGGGGTGAATCCAGAAGCGTTTCAACTGATGTTACCGGTGTGGTCGAACATAATCGCTACGATCATTAAGAGGAAAGATGTCATATTTAGATGTTATATTCTGCTAACAATAAAAAGCACCTTTAGTACTTTGTGCTTCTGCTACCCAGTTGTTCACGGCAGTTGATACGCTCTGGGGACCGCGCGTCGAAGGTCGATTGGATGTATGTAAATAAGAATGTAATAAGTAGACGCTTAGTGGTAATCGGCGTTAGAAAAGGTTAGGCGCCCGCGCAGTTCGGCAACTGTGGACACGCTTCTAATTTTACGCCTCAAACGCACTTCCACATGCGAACAACTAAGAATCAAAGTTTTCGCCAATTTTTTTACAGTAGATGTACCTACTGATATTTACCGTTTCTTTTCTTAGCTTAGCATACCTTGTTCATCAGACTTCGAGAATGCTTAAATAGTCAAAAATGACAGGTAGGTAGATTAACACCAACAAACAGTATTCAATGATATGAGCGATTCAGTAGATTGTGACTAAGTATTGTGCGCGTGTTGAAGTGTGTTGGCTTTATGTTATGTACGTATCGCGTTTCCAGACTTTCAGAGATCTCGTATATTTTAAGTTTCGCGTACACGACTGTCTTCACACGCGTGATCTTTAGTTCTAAGACGTTTACTTTCCACTTGTAGAATTGTCAGTCATCGCTTTTTCTATTATTATGATTAAAATAATTGCTCGAATGATTAAACTGCAAGGGAGCGGTCCTGATTATTTTGTACATGTAAATAATAATTGCATTGCTTAGGTTACTTTATTTTAAATAACAAACTTAGTTATACTTAATACCACCACAATTAAAATTTATATGTAAACCTGATTTATTCTTAAAAACGAAAAAAAAAATACAAAAAATGATAAAATAACGATGTCGTTTGTGATTGTTTTTTTTATTTACCAGTCGTAATGTACATAGTAGGTATTTTGTGCACTGATAGTCGACTTTAAGTTACTCTAACTCTAGGTTATAATATCAAATGGCTGTATTAATTCTCGTGGTAACGCCCAAGACAAAATGTTCACTTATAAGACTTAGTAGTTGGAATGTTTGTTTTGCGACATGTCGTGACCTCTGTCACCGTTTCCTGTGTATAGTTGGTTTTAGTTTAATTTTGTAACGATGGACTCTAGTAATTTAGTTACGATGTGACGGAGTGTAAGTGTAATTGTAAATATATGATACGTGTTTCTGTCGTGTACGGAATTAGTTGCATTTTACCATTGTTGCGACCTGCCAAAACTATTGTAATAATTTTGTAGCATATGCCCGCGCGGCCGGCGCTACGGCGACTGCCGCTCTGTCGAGAACAACAGCTCTGTGCTGCCAATTAATAACTGGTCAGTGGTCCCTCGGACTCTTGTAGAAATGCCACTATGGCGGAATGTTCTAGAGCCAATAGTTGAGCTGTAAACGGCGGCCGGCGGGCGCAGTCGGCGCGCGACTCGCTATACTGTAACAATAAAACTACTGCATAATGTCATTGCGTTTCTTTTGCATGTTCATCCTTCACCTTAGCGTTAAGAGGAACCAGTTCAGTGTGAGAGTCAAAATGGCTGGTGTCCCTTAACAAAACTTTAAAGTGATTGCAATAAAGTTACTACAAAGTTAAGGTACACCCGCTATTCTGATAGGCAGAGCTGGTTCGCACGAGCGTTTTTTTAACGGGCGTTAAAAAAACGTTTGAATAAAACAAATTGGAAACCCTATACCTAATTACACGAAGGCGGTTTTAAAGCACGGCGCTTTTTTATCGAGCACTGTTCGATTTTTGACGTTGGGCGTTGAACGTTGGATGTTAAATCAGGGTCAATTCACACCGAGACGAGAAGCGACGCGGCGCTGCACGAATTTTTTTAATAGAACAACTCAAAATATACTTTATTTGTTACAAGATAAGGTTCATATTTCATTGTCAGTATACAGAATACGTAGCGCTGCGCCTCGAGACGTAGCGCAGCGCCGCGCGGCGTAGCGCTACGTCGCACTACACTACCACTGCCCCCCGCGCGGTGTGCGGGAGCGGTGCTACACGCGTAGCGCTGCTAACTCAAAATATACTTTATTCGCTACGTGATAAAGTTTACATTTATTTATGAGCATCAGGTACGTCGCGCTACGCCTCGAGACGTAGCGCGGCGCCGCGCTGCGCAGCGCGAAACCACTGGTCGCTTCATGCATCGTCGCGCCGCGTCTCGTCGCGTCTTCTGGGTGTGAATTGACCCCTTAAATTGTACATACGGAACTTCGTAATACCGCCAACGTCGTGTTTTAACGCGACGCTTTTTGAACGCTCGTGCGAACTAGGCCTTAAGACTGGATGGCTGGAGTATCTTCAGTTCACCATTTCAAGCGATAGCCTATAATGTAGAATAGACTATACTATAGAGTGCTACATAGATCATTATTACGCCTGTATTCCCAAATGGGGTAGGCAGAGCATACGAAAAGCTACATAGCTCAAACTGATCGTTTCACGTTTCGTGGCCACTTTTAGCATATTTTTTTAAGTTTTGGCAGGTATGATAGTGACAGGTTGCTAGCCTATCGCCAAAGGATGCCCTAAACTATTTCCTTAGTCGCCTCTTCGACTTCCACGGAAGAAATGGAGAGGTGTTATTCTAATCCTGACACCAACGGCACGGACTACAGTTCAGACTTATAGGTACTTAAAAAAAGGTAAACAAACCCGACAGAGTCAAAAATCACAAGGTATGTGTTTTTTCCCGTATTTCTCAAGATGTCAGCTTGCCTTCACCAATCGGGGGGCACGGCAGTGCCCCCACCAAGTCGAGCGCAAAGCAAGCACTGCCGTACCATCCTTTACTGGAACCATTTCGCGGCATTTTCAGGCCCCTATTTGAGAACCTCTGGATAATACTAGGACGCTGAAATTTTCGTCATCTAGTGATCTATAATCACATACTTAAAATCCAAAATTTCAAGTCTGTAGGTAATTCAGTTCCGAAGTTAAGCGAAAGCAAAGTTTCGCATTTT
>BHDV01065321.1:32044-46526 GCA_005406045.1 Adoxophyes honmai | reverse complement strand
TACTTTAAAAATAAATAATTGAATAAAAATAAAATTAGTATTTAAGGGGGGCTCCCATACAAAAATTCTGATTTTTTGCAGTTTATGGTACGGAACCCTTCGTGCGCGAGTCCGACTCGCACTTGGCCGGTTTATTAACGAGTCGTGACGTTACAAGCCCCCACTCCGGAAGTTTGATGATCTATAACTTTGTCGATGTTTAGTCATTTGATAAAAAAAAAAAATTGTGTCATATTTCTCCATAATCTAAAGAACAGACTTATTAGAATTACATTTTTTTTAACCCAAGACACAATCCTATTGAAATTATCTCCTAGCACCCATTAATGAACATAAGGAACTCTCCCAACGTTCGCCGATGGCTTTTCCCAGGTCTTTAACAAATGAAAACATTTGTGGTGCGAAGACTCCGTCAACTGATGCTACGAGGGGGATGAAGTTGCAAGACGCATTTCACAAAATGCAGAATATTTTGTTTTTCGTGGTGTAGATCTTGAGTTTCCTTACATTGTGTTGCTACGAGATTCTGCTAAATTGCTAGTAAACAGTGTAGTGCAGTTTTTTAAATGATTGTAGCAATTAGGGTTCGTAAAATTTTGGCTAAGAGTGCAATCGACAGACAAAATAATTATTCTGTTTGTGTAGGTATATTTGATTAGTTACCAACTGATATTAATTATTAAACCTGATATTGTTTTGTTTAATTGTGTAAAGACCGCTGAGTGACCGCGTACGGCAATCTGAACTTCGGATGATAAGGAAAAAAAAACATTCGTATATTTATTTATTCGTTTAGACTTGCCTTAGGTATAATATTCGTAGAAATAAACGTGACTTCAAAAAGATATGCCTGATCGTTTATTAAGTGAGTGACTGAGATAGAAAGATCGAAACCGGAATCTAACTAACGAAGTGTGGGTCGGATATGCAAAAAATATACATAGATGTAGATTTTGAGGCTTTATAGAACTCACGAAAACAAGACAAACTGGAATGTTTTTTCCTTTGTATTTGGCTTCGGCAGTGAGTCATGTGCGTTTATTGACATAAATTGATCGCAGAAACATGAGAGCTTGGAGCTTTATTTAGCTAAAGTACTCAAACACAGTTGAATCTATTCTGGCCCGTGTGGTGCCGGGTTAGAATAGCACCTCCCCCTTTCTTCCCGTGGGTGTCGTAAGAGGCGACTCTGGAAAAGGGTTAATGTATTGTGGGAGATGGGCTAGGAACCTGTCACTGCAATATCACGTTTAACCATCTGATTACCCTGAAATTGCTGAACGTGGCACTGGATTTTTGAATTCATGTGCTCTGCCTACCCCTCTTGGGAATACAGGCGTGAGAATATGTATGTATGTAATCCTATTAACCTTATTTATTACTTTAACCTTAGACATAACTGAATCTGAAGGATGGAAATACTGGGTCTGCAAGGACAGAGTTTACGCAGAATAGGTATGATAAATGCCGTAAGAGGCGAGTAAGCAAATAGATGGTGCATTGCAAGTGATAGACTAGCAACTTCCGTAACTAACAAAACTCGTCGTCGAGCTCGACGTCGAGCTGTCAAAGGCTATAGTCGGATTTTCATAGTAAAATGGCCCTTTGACCAAATGGGTTGAGATTTTTTTTGTGAGTACATCTTATAGTGAGGGATATTTATGCTGAGTGTCAACATCCTAGGAGTGACAGTTTTTGACTTATGATTTTTTAAACTTTTTTCTTTAATTTCGTTTTTTTCGGTATTTATTCACGCGATTTGCTTCAAATTTTGAAATTGTGTTCCTTAATCATGTACGCTTCCATGCTAAAAAAATGAATGCCAGCTGTAATGTAAAAAAAAAGAAAAAAAGTAAAATAAAAAATATGAACATATTTTTCATGTAGTGGTGAAGTAGCGACACCTCTAATTTTTTGTCTAGTTATAGTCTATACATTGACCTATTACTTCCCTTAATATCAAAATTTTCCAAGTGGTACTTCCTGTCAAAAATTAGCAATATATGTCGTCATGTCCTGAACTCAATCGGTGTTTTTCAATGCAGTATACAAACTTTTCGATTATTTTTGCGTTTTCTTATCAGGTTGTCGTATTTAAGAGTAAAATATAAATGACAACTTAGTGTCACCTAGATGCAAGCCGTTTTTTTTTATTTATTTATCGAAATTTACGATTTTTGCAAGCATAATTTATAATTATGTACTTTAATGATTCTGTTTCATGAAATTTTATATTTATTATTATAAATTACGCGTGTTAAAGTCGTAAATTGCGATAAATAAAAAAAAAAACAACTTGCATCCAGGTGACATTAAGTTGTCATTTGTATTTTACTCTTAAATACGACAACCTGATAAGAAAACGCAAAAATAATCGAAAAGTTTGTATACTGCATTGAAAAACACCGATTGAGTTCAGGACATGACCACATATATTGCTAATTTTTGACAGGAAGTACCACTTGGAAAATTTTGATATTAAGGGAAGTAATAGGTCAATGTATAGACTATAACTAGACAAAAAATTAGAGGTGTCGCTACTTCACCACTACATGAAAAATATGTTCATATTTTTTATTTTACTTTTTTTCTTTTTTTTACATTACAGCTGGCATTCATTTTTTTAGCATGGAAGCGTACATGATTAAGGAACACAATTTCAAAATTTGAAGCAAATCGCGTGAATAAATACCGAAAAAAACGAAATTAAAGAAAAAGTTTAAAAAATCATAAGTCAAAAACTGTCACTCCTAGGATGTTGACACTCAGCATAAATATCCCTCACTATAAGATGTACTCACAAAAAAAATCTCAACCCACTTGGTCAAAGGGCCATTTTACTATGAAAATCCGACTATAGCCTTTTATCTGGCTAATTTTGACACTTCAATGTCAAGGTCGTCGACGAGTTTAGTTACAGAATAGCACGATAGTAGATTTCAGGTGAAAAGCACAACACATTCGTTTAAAACTTTCGCGTCTTTAAAGTACCTAACAAGGAAACTTATGTAGCCAACTTAAAGTGCATTTGTAAAAATACGTTAATATCTGTGGCTTACCGATAAGAAAGTTGATTAGGTTATCCACTTGGCACCAAGAGCAATGATAATGTACCTAAGGATTTATTACATACACACATCACGCCTGTATTCCCAAACGGGGTAGGCAGAGCATGCGAAACGCTACATGGACAAAACCATGACCATTTCACGTTTCGTGGGTATTAAATTTTATAATTTAATAAATTGCATTTACTAAATTCGATAATTTAGCTTGAAGAGCACTAGCTAAAGGACGGTGGTAGGTCCCGTTTGCATCCTTTGGCTACGGAACCCTTAAAACAATGCACTCTTAAATTAATAAAATACGTTGCCCAAGAGACGGGTTTAACGCGTCCTCTGTCTGAGTCTCCTGCTGTGAGATCACGAACTTTTTTTAACCCTAAAGCTAAAAGGAGTGCTATAAGTATTACGTCAAAGTCTGTGTGTGTCGGTCTGCCAGTAGAATTCTAGAAACGAATAAGCCACTGCGGTGAATCTGTTAGCTTTGAACAATATCGGATTAGCAGTTTTTAAGATATACAAATTTAAAACTAAAATATCAGGTATTTTCCACTTTTAAGGTGTTTAGTTTATATTAGGAGTTCAACCGTTGTTGTGTCTACCGCAATTAGATAAGTGACATATTCAGTTTTTTTTTCATGGAGATAGGGAATGTATTAAACAACATAAATTCCCTGCGGGGTAGGCAGAGACAACAGAGCGCCATTCGCATCTATTCTGACATACTTCTCTCGCTTCACTCACATTCAACACTCTCGTCATACACGCTCGACGGTTTCGGGTACTCCTAATTTGGGCTTTGTTTAGTAAATCGCTGATCTGGTCGATATACGTTTTTCGAGGGCGCCCTCGACCGCCTTGCCCTAACACACTTTCCTTGTAGATTTGCTTACATATCCTGGATTCATCCATTCTCTCCACGTGCCCAAACCAACGCAGCATACCTTTCTCTACCTTTGTAATAATACTCTCTTTCAGACCACACTTCTATACTGTATTAAATTAAATAAATAAAATAAATACTGTATTAAACAACTAAGTAGGTAATCACACAAGTTGTTCACCCTCAGAATAAACCCTCTTAAGTTCTGAATAAAAGTTCCCTAACGAAAACGCAAACAACTGTGTAATTTTTTCCTCTTTAAAAAACGTGAAAACTCCTGGTAATACTGGTAATACTTACAGAACTTTTAGTTGGTCCGTAATCTTCGACCAGTCGTTGGGCTTTAGTGATGTGGTGGAGGGCCGAAACGCGTACGTTTCTTGGTCCGCGTTGATCGTAAATTTTGTAGCAATATTAGCGCAGCGTTGTTGCGTTAAAAAGAAAGGTTTCCGTTGAAAAACCGGTGCGCGAACTTACCCGGCTTATTGCCACTTCAATGAGCAGCTGGGTAATTAGTTTTTTGAAAATGGTCAGAATTCTGATAACATGAGGAGAATGTGTACTGACGATAGTTAAACTTAATTAATTAGATATTTTAATTGAGTTTCACTTTGTCATCATAAGTAGATTTGAAAAGTTAGACATAAGCACATAAGCAAAAGGCAAGCTGTGATCGCAGCGCGGTGAAGCCCTAAGCCGTGCTTCCCATAAACAAATAAAAGACACTTAATCACGCGTGTGGCGCGTGAGCACAGCACCGTTGATCTGTTTAGTACTATGTATAATGTAACAACACAAGTATGCACGAGTATGTAAATACTTCTACTATTTATAATTTGTATGGGAATCTAAATTGTAGTTTCCCGCATTGATTTGAACAAGTAAACAGCCGCTATCAGCAACAATATTAGCGGCGTGTAAGTTATGCTAACTATATAAACACTCTGCATCTCCAAATTAAGTTAGTCCTCTTTAATGAGTACTCCCGGATGGTGCTATTCAAGTTAAGAAAGTGATAATCATGGAATTGCGGATACTTATTTTCGCATCGTTTGTGGGTGAGTTAGATATCATTGTTGAGTTGTCAAGGTTCTTAATAGGCCAAGGTTTCGCAAACATTTTGATAGTAATATCATAAATCGTTTTTAAAGCTATACGTGAATGCGTTAGAGCGATAAGCTTAGTGTTTTTATTATCCCTAGATTTTTTATTAATTTTAGAAAAAATAGAGCAGAACGTAAGAAAATAACTTGAATATTTTAATAAATCCTATAGGTACCTATACAGAATTCAAATGGGGGTACGATTTTTTGTAACAAAATGAAAAACAATCGAGGATTTTATGAATATTTGGCCATGACCCGGTTCCGGGTCATCAAAATAAAATATCGGGCAGACATGTCCTTATTTTTTATACTGCATTTTAAGCATACACTGTCAAAAAATACATTATTATCTGTTGTGTTTACCGTGTACGATGGCAACGATTGTAAAAACAGTTTCTTAGTTAAATCTTCTATGGATTCCAATTTAAAAACCATGCACTCTACATACATTGATTTAGATATTCCTTAGGCAATCTACTAGCGTCCTGGCACTATTGTAACCTATTAACTTAAAACCTAAAACTATTCTAGAAGTGGCTGCAAAACGATAGATTACAGGTGTATTGCCAACCTAGAGGGTGTACTTCTGTACTTAATTCCTCGTGTCGCTTTGGACCACAGCTGAGTGAGAACTGCTACTTTGCACCTGAATCAGCGAGTAAGAGTATGCTAGCGAACCGAATTGCTCTTGCACGAGTTCCTCATTTCCTCCCACCCGCTTTATTTCTATAGTATTGCAATCCCGATGTAGCACCCCAGAGCCACATTCGTCGACTAGCCGAACTAAACGATCTTATATCGCGCTAACGAAGTTTCGATGATCGATTGCATAAAAGCTTCCAACATTTGCTCTGTGGAGTTCGGTCCCCAGGCATAACATTGCCTGGAGAGAAATCTCCCTATTGGAAACTTTCCCACACCCGAAATAGTAGTACTTCCTGGATCCATGTAAGCTACACTTACGGGCAATAAAAAGGGAAATTTCCCGTTTTCATTGTACGTACCTACTAAGTGTATTTAAATCTTTGCGACGAGAAATAATTAATTCTCAAACACGGACATAATAATAATATAATAATATTATATCTATTCAATTTTCTCTACACAACAGTTGTGGTGTCCTTAACATTATGTATGTCAAAGTCTAGCACAACATACTGATACGAAGCAGGAGAACGTTATCAATATTGTTCGCTTTTCGTTTTATATTCTTAGGTTTTACATACAGAGCGATAACTTTTTGGCCTAGGTACGGACAAATTTGTAAATATTTTTCTAAAGAACTGTTACGTAATTTTTTATCTCACTGTAGCCAGTTGTTTAATAAGCGTACTTATTTTTATTACTTTAGTTGTCATGTCTATTTGTTTCTAACAATTAGTCTTATTACATTTCCAACGGTATTGTAAACGTAACGTAACGTTTCGTGTGCTCTACCTACCCCATTTGAGAAGATGAGCGTGATTGTATGTATGTAATAAACTTGCGCTGTCGGGTTATTCTTATTCCTTGGAGCAACATTTTAGCATTCTAACGTTAAACAAGAATTGCCTAATATTGTCAAAATTCAGAAGAATATGGTCCACAGTTTCACCATTATTATACACGAAAAAAAGGAATCACATTTACACAAGATCCAAAGTATTAATTAAATATGTGACAATACGAGTCATAGCAAATCGACATACATTGTATCCCATAAAGCTCGACCGAATCGATAGCTATCTATAAGAAACAATCATTAAAGCTTAAAGAAAGCCATTTTGTGAAACTTATGTATCTCAGTTATAAGGTAATGAAAGAAATGCTTTTTCCTGTTCAGAATTAATCGCGCCCGTATTCCCAAACGGTGTAGGCAGAGCACACGAAACGTGACGCAGTCAAAACCATAGTCATTTTACGTAGCTTGCAGCATAACATTAGGCTCAATAGATGAAAGGGGTATGACAATGACAGATTGCTAGACGGGCCTGAAGCATACCTCAACTTATTTCCTTAGTCGCCTTTTACGACATCCACGGACGAACTGGAGAAGTGTTATACAAAACCCACACCACACGGGTTTTTGATTCACACAAGTCCTTGGTAGGTATGTTATTCTTAGCTTACGGTAGAATGATCAGAGACATGGATACAAAAGTACCTTAGTAAAATAAATAAAATTATCAAAAATCTTGACCTAATTTAATTTAGGCTCATTGAACTTGCAACGGCTTAGCCATGACGAAATATTTCTATGTACAAATTGTAGCCAACCTCTTTTGCTACATTTTTAATCCTGGCCACCTACACTGGCGCCGGCCGCAGCGCGGCCGAAAAGTAAAGCGGCGCGATCGTTTTTTGTTTTTTTCCGCGGCGCACGCTGCTTAAATTAAGTCTAATCACGAGCACCTATGATTCATTAAAATAAATTAAATTATTTAAGAACACTAGTTATTCTACCGTATGTTCTATTTCTATACATAAGCATTAAAGTGTGGAATACAGGACCCCAACTAGGGTGAGTGTTGTATAATATAAATATTATTGTAAGTATGTAGATGTAACCACGATGTAACCAACCATTGTAAGTATAGTGTTAGTAGTATTTTAAAACGCGTTATCGTTGTGTTTTCACTGAGTTACATAATAATTTTATATCCGATGAAGATGGTCGCCGTGTCTAATAGTAATAGTACACAAGTACATACTATACCTAAATATTTAACGATTTTGGCAAAGCCGCGGTCATAATCATAAGCTAGTTGTGAATTAAAATTTATAATAAATTAAAATTGTACATAGCCTTTCGCACTATTCCTTGAAACTTTTCAATTTCTTTTTCTGTCCTTGTCACCTTGTGTAAATATGTTTAAAGTTTTTGTAAATATGATATGGGCTGGTTATGCTAGAGAGTGAACGGCATTTATAATCAACTAGCTTTTGCCCGCGGCTTCCTTCGCGTTAAGGAGTAAGTAAACACTTTATTGTACAAAAGGAAAAAAAGGAAAAAAAACACGAAATACAAAAAACTCATATACTTACAAATGAAATGGCGAAGTACTAAGGCGGATTTATTTATCCCTTAAGGGATCTCTTACATCCAAACCTTTGAGAGTCAGAGAGGAGACTTGATTATTGACACCGACAAAACAGAAAGAAGTAGAACAGAACAAAAGTACATATTATTATTACTTAATTATAATTAGGTACAGTTTTTGCGGTTTTTAGTGTTTACGTTTTTTTGTTTCTAAACTGTGAACTGACGCAGCCAATATGCTGCACAGGGTTCAGGCACCTACCTTTCTATCACCACCGTGCACCCCTATGTAATGCGATGGCGATGTAGCGCGATGTTAGGTCAGCCAGAAGGAAGGTAGATTCTACCTTTCTTCTGCCCGACCTAACGATGCTACGGTACCGAGAGACTAACATTTTAAATAAGAAAAAAAACTTCAGATTTTTCTGTGGAAAATATTAGGTAATAAGTTTTTTAATCGCTCTATTAATCAATCAACAAGCGATCAATTGAGATAACTATTTATTTTCTTTGCAGTGTCTTCTTTAACATCACCGACTCCATCTAAGACAAAACCGATAGGCTACAAGTACAACAAAATTACCGACGCCCTCTACAAGCTGCACACGGAACGCGCTAGCAAATGGGTCGCCGCAGAGTCATGCAGAGCAGAAGGCGCGGAGCTCGCGCAGATCACATCAGACGAAGATTTGAGACAAGTTCAAGAATTGAAGATAGAATTTCTAAAGCCAGAAGAGCGTGTATTAGTCGGAATGGGAGGTAAATAACGACGTGAGACTGTTACGGATTATAATTTCTTACATTTCTATGCATAGTACGAGTATGGCGAGTATTAGAAATTATCTATTACAAAATTCTAGGAAATTTATGATCTTACGGATCCTTTTATTTTACGGTGACATATTGCATTTCTTAAAAGCTCCTAAATATTTTGGACTTTGCAGTGTACAAAGGGCGTGGTAGTCACCAGCACTACGACTGCAATGTAGTTGATCGTAATGGAGAACTCGACGTGGAAGAACACCATCAGTTACGACCGTTTGTCTGCAAGGTAGCAGCCAAAGACGTGCCGGAGTACAACTCGGAATGTGGCGTTTTTTCAAATGGTAACTTCAAATCCGTAGGAACGGATTGACATTATCTCATGCATTTCCTATCAAGTAATTGTTCACTTGCAACAGTCAACAAGCGTCGCTTTTAAATTTCAGATTATGAATCCAAGATCTCGACCACTGGCAGTTGCTACAGAATATCCACAAATATTGCCACTTGGACGGAAGCGCAATCTACGTGCGAGGCCGAGGGGGCTCGTCTTGTAGTCCTGGACAACGAAGAGGAGCTTCAAGTTCTTTACAATATGCTGAAAGACAATCCGCACCATTACGATAGGCAATACTTCGCAGGGGTGAGGGCGGACGCGACTTCCAAGCCGCGGGTGTTTAGAACCGTATTCAGTGAGTTACAGTTTATTATAGCATTAAGAATGGGCTTAAAGATGACGTAAAGTATGTAGGTATTTAGCAGAAAATATTATACTCAAGTACCTAATTTGTTTTATATAAAATTATAGATTAATTAATTTTAAACTAGGTAGACCGAAACTTAAATACCGATCATTTTTAGAAATGTCGAGAATTTTCTAGTCTAGGAATAAATTAGAGTCAAGATTTTCACTGTAAAGGTATGCTTGATTTCGGGCTCGACCGCATGCAACAGCAGCAAGCGACGTGTCGTTCACGGCACTCCTGGCAGGTATATGTATGTACAGTATGTGCCCCCACTTACCTATCCAGGCAATTCGGTGTTTTGAACGCGCACCACTACTAATACAAAGTTTGTCTAACTATTTTTAGCAAAATCAAAATGAGGTAGTTCATGATATTAATATTTCGCTAAAAATAGTTAGACAAACTTTGTATTAGTAGTGGTGCGCGTTCAAAACACCGAATTGCCTGGATAGGTAAGTGGGGGCACATACTGTACATGTATTTATATGATGTGATATACGGTCAGCTGACCGCAAATCAGTATTGTGATACATACACGAACTGTATCGTTGATGACGGATCACAAAAAAAAATAGTAAATACATCTTCGAATTAGGTTACAGTGTAGCTCGTGCCTCATGTCTGCGTCAACCTCAATCACACATAGATAAATGATTGTCATTACCTACTCCGCGCTAGCACGGCAGGAATATTGCTTTTGAGTCCTCTAATTTGAAAAATGGCCCTTCTGATGTTACCTCTTAACAAAATTATTATCTTTATGTGAAAAATTAAGCCAGGTTAAGTTAAGAGGAAATGGAGCGGTCACATTTTGTATGGAAACGAAGTCCCCTGATTCCTCGCTGGATATTACCCGTAGAACAATGATTTTTTACATCAACAATCTAATGATATATTAGCATGTTCCTATGTTTTCCTTTTTTTCTTTATTGAATTATTAAAGGAGATATTAACCTTCAAAAACACGAAAAATTGGCAAGTTTTTTCCGTTGTGTTCAAACCTCTAGAAACCAATTTTCACACAATTATATCAAAATATAAGAACATAGAAACACAGTTATGACATTTCTTCAACATTTAATGAAAAAACATATTTAATTGGTTAAGTTTTGGAGAAGAAATCAGGGGACTACGAAACGTTGTTTTTGAATAATTTTCATAGGTATTTTCGGTCCGAGCTGTAGTTGTTCTTATCGCACTCGACGTCGTCTGGGCAGGTCACGGCGCGACAGCAATAGATTTAGCAAATACCTATTTTTCAATTCCTTCGACCGGCATATTTCCTCTTAAGTAGTTTAGTAGTTTTAATTGCACACGCTATTACGTTTTATTTTTGAATTAAATAAAAAAAATCTTGGTCAATATGGCAGTGAGCACTTGTAGGTAATCTATGCGATAGTATTTTGTAGTAAATACAATAATATATGATAACTAATAATCATGTTTACGAATTTATTTTCGTGTAAAATTCGTAACAGTCCTCTCTCAAATCACCATGTGTCTAAAAATTAAAGCACATCGATTTTTTGTTTTATTTTCTATTTTTATTTTTAGACCAGACACTAGAAGAGGTAGGATTTGAGCCGTGGGAAGAAGGTGAACCGAACGAATGGGAAAATGAGAACGAGAACTGCGTGGTTCTTGACATGCGTCGCAACGGCAAATACAACGACGTCTCGTGCGACAAGAGGATGATGAAGTTCGTCTGCGAGAGCACCCCGAACCTGATGGAAAACGTGAAGGGTACGTGAAACGTTTACTATAGCCCCCTTTAACACGTTCCACGTCCTGAACAAAGAAGCGCGCATTTCCTGAGGCTAAGCGAAATGCAGATGAATCGTAGCGGTAATAATTCTAAATCCAACCTTATTTACTTACATTGCAACTACGTTTTTGAGGTTTTTTATATTGAATCAGCTGGACGTTCCGCCACTCTATCTGATATTATTAATTAGCCACTACTTTATTCATCATCAAGTGCATGTTTGGATTGTGTGGTAAACCTTTGGTGCCCAGTGTAGACTGTCCCAAACGATGTTCCCAGTGAGTAGAGACATTCTTCTCTGAATGAAGGGCACCATACGGCGCCCAGGCACTCTCAACTACACTTAATACCTACCTACTTATAAGATTACTTTTTAAACCACTCTGTTTCATTAATCGACGAGCGATCAATTAAGATAATTATTTATTTTGTAATATTTTAAACTTTCGCGATTCTCACTCATATTTATAATATTTATATGTATGAACGCGGGACTTAATCACGATTTTATTTACCTTCTCGACGTTTCGGCCGCGTTACAGCCGTCGAAAAGGTAAATAAAATCGTGATTAAGTCCCGCGTTCATACATTATTCATTTTATTTGCAGCGTCTGCTTTAACATCACCGACTCCATCTAAGACAAAACCGATAGGCTACAAGTACAACAAAATTACCGACGCCCTCTACAAGCTGCACACGGAACGCGCTAACAAATGGGTCGCCGCAGAGTCATGCAGAGCAGAAGGCGCGGAGCTCGCGCAGATCACATCAGACGAAGATTTGAGACAAGTTCAAGAATTGAAGATCGAATTTCTGAAGCCAGAAGAGCGTGTATTAGTCGGAATGGGAAGTAAGTAACGATGTGAGACTGTTACGGATTACCATTTCCACATTTCTATGCATAGTATGGCGCGTATCAGAAATTATCTCTTAAAAAATTTAGGAAATTTATGAACTTACGGATCCTTTTATTTTACGGTGACATGTTGTATTTCTTAAAAGCTCCTAAATATTTTGGACTTTGCAGTGTACAAAGGGCGTGGTAGTCGCCAGCATTACGACTGCAATGTAGTAGATCGTAATGGAGAACTCGACGTGGAAGAACACCATCAGTTACGACCGTTTGTCTGCAAGGTAGCAGCCAAAGACGTGCCGCAGTATAACTCGGAATGTGGCGTATTTTCAAATGGTAACTTCAAATCTGTAGACGTTGTCTCATGCATTTCCAATCAAGTAATTGTCCACTTGCAAAATTCAACAAGCGTCGCTCATGAATTTCAGATTATGAATCCAAGATCTCGGCCACTGGCAGTTGCTATAGAATATCCACATCTGTTGCCACTTGGACGGAAGCGCAAGCTATGTGCGAGGCCGAGGGGGCTCGTCTAGTGGTCCTGAACAACGACGAGGAGCTCCAAGTGCTCTACAATATGCTGAAAGACAAGCCGCACGACTCCGAAACGCAATACTTTGCAGGAGTGAAGGCGGACACAACTTCCAAGCCACGGGTGTTTAGAACCATATTCAGTGAGTTGTAGTTAATGATAACATTTAATTATATTATACCAGCTATCTCGGAAACGGCTCTAATGATTTTAATGAAAAATTATATTTAGAAAACTATTAGTTTTTCAAGTTTTTTTAATTAGGTGTTTTTCTCGGGAAAACGCGAGTTTCAATGGAAAAACAAACTGAGAAATGAATTCTTATTTACTAAATGAATCATATTAGGTATTTAGCCACCGGAATTACAGTTGCCGATGAACAGCGGTTAATGCATGCTTTCTGTGATTTCGTGTTGGAGACTGGGGTGGGGCTTGGTTTTTAAATTTTTTGCAAGTTAAATTTGATCCAATTCACGGTTGTTTATTAAAGTTCCGTACACAGAGGGAGAAAATGGGATCCTATTACTGAGACTTCAATGACTGGGAGTAGTGGGAGTGGATTATTTTGATCTAGTTATACCTACCTACACTGTTTTTTAATCAGTGGAATGAAGTGACATTAGTATTACAACTTGATACATTAACAGTGTCTTAGTGTATCCAAAACTAATACGAGCTAAGTTCGGTCGCCTACCTAGTCTATCTATATTTACAGAATATTATTATGTTGAACTGAATTGACTGACTTTCGTCTATCTGCTAGAACCTCCATACGTTGTAAAGACTAGAGTACATCACCTTTTATATTCTGATCTTATTTTTTTACTTTCAGACCAGACACTAGAAGAGGTGGGATACGGGCCGTGGGAAGAAGGTGAACCGAACGACTGGCAAAATGAAAACGAGAACTGCGTGGCTCTGGACACGCGACGCCACGGCAAATACAACGACGTCCCGTGCGGCGACAGGATGAAGTACGTCTGCGAGAGCACTCCGAATCCGACGGAAAACAAGAAAAGTACGTAAAATGTTGATTGCAGCCCCCTTTTACGCGTTGTATCTCCTGAACAAAGAAGCACGCATATTGCAAGGCTAGGTGAAAAGTCCAAGTGGCTTCCTTGGCAAGTGATTTTGTCTATGTGCATATTGTTTATGCAAACTTAACTGAATAGACTTAATTGTTTTTTTTTTTCCATTGAAACAATTATGAAATTATAAGTCCAAGTTAAATGCCAATGTAAGAAGCTTAAAATGTTCTGTAATGATTCCTGAAAATAATGAATATACCTAACTTAAAAACATGCTCCTGTACCACAGAACCAGCGTTGCTGCCACCGGCTACGTCCAAACGGTATCGCCCGGGATTTGAGTACAACAAAGAAACAGATGCCTTCTACAAGCTGCACGCAAAAGGCGAGAGGAGAACACGAGCGTATGCTAAGTGCGATGAAGAAGGGGCCGAATTTTTAGAGGTTGCAACACAAGCAGATCTTCATCAGGTCCAAGCCATGATGAAGAAACTTTCTGACCAAGAGGAATATGTGATGGTTCGAGTGGAAAACGAGTCAGGTTTGCTAAATTTTATTTTATAAGACACATGTATTAGAATTCTTACTCGTATGTTAAAATACTTGGGAATACAGGCGTGAAAATATGTATGTATGTATGTGTAGGCGCTTCCCCGCCTTTATCAGGATTAGCCATATCTTAAAGCTTTCAGTAAAATAAAGAATATGGTAATATTTGACAATCA
>BHDV01065321.1:9169-22142 GCA_005406045.1 Adoxophyes honmai | reverse complement strand
GATAAACAATAATTATACAAAGCTCATAGGCTTTCCAAGGTAGCCAAACGTTACCACGTACGAATGGTGTACAGCGACATCTATTAGATGATATTGATACTAAAATTGCCTTATACTGCTTAAACATACCGCCCACCAAGGCCAGAATGGCCTTACACACATGTAGCCGCCCACCATGAGGTAGAAAAGTGCCTACTTGATGGGTGTGAACTGTTGACAAACTAATAATATTTGAACTGAAAACTAAACAAACCGTTATATAAAAAACACAAAGTTTCCTTGCTCTCTTATTTAACTATTTTAAAACATACAAGTTTAACAGACAGATTTTATGAAATTATACATTTGCGACTACAATAAATGTTCATTTTTATAAATATTTTAACAAATCTCAATGAGTGAAATATCTACGCCATGGAAAAGCTTAACATCAAATAAATCATCATAAGGTAAGTTTACAATTTGTACTTATTACTCTAATATTCTTATTATAAAACCCTACTCTTACTCAGTCCCAATACTCAATTTCTGTGAACTTGAAAATTGTTTTTAAATAACTAATTTATACATTTATGCTTTTATCTTTAACAATTCTTTTTTACAGACGCAGAAACTACCACAACGGCAGCTCTACTGATACTGGACAAGGTAAGGCAAATGCAATATCTTTTTTTTAACAACACATTAACTAACGTTTTTAAGAACTCTATATCTTTAACTTATTAATTGACATTACAATCATAACTATTAACTTGTTTTAATAACTACTTAGAACAAACATTTTTGTTACGCCATGAAGTGTTTACAAATCCTCTGTTTACATATCTCACATCAGTACTAGATGTTTTAATTGAACTTCCATCTTTACAGAAGCGGTCACCGTGGCGAATTGGAAACTCCACTGCGTGTCTACTACTCTCTTTTGTGAACATCTTTGACATTAATAAATCTCTCTTTGTTTCTAATTCCCAAAATCTTTTTGCTACTTTATTTTCCCCTAATCTAGTGTGTAACCCTGTGATACTACTTGAATCTGTAGCTGGATCAATCGGTCCAGATAAAATCCAACCGAGTTGAGTGTGTTGTGCTAGAGGCGTTCCTTTGGGTCCGCGCAAAACTCCATCTGTTATTATTTGACTACATACTTCGGCTCCCAAAAGAACGTCAATTTTACTCGGCAAATTATATGCTGGATCTGCTAGAAGTAAACGTTGCGACTCTACCCAATATGATGCGTTTACTTCTTGGTTTGGTAGATAAGAAGTAATGTTTTTTAAAACAAAAGCTTCTATCTGTGTCTCAAAACTTGGTTCAACTCTCGATTTGATCTTCATTGAAACCATGTACTCCGAAACTACTGAAGATTGGCTTCCTCCTAATCTACAAAATGTGTTTGAAACTGGTATTTTCTTTAAACCTAGGCTCTGAGCTGTAGCTTCCGTCACAAACGAAGCTTGCGAGCCCTGATCTACTAATGCTCGAACCTCTTTCAACTGACCTCTGCTATCCTCAGCTCTTACCATAGCTGTAGCCAATAACACTTGTTTACTAACTATATCTTTGGCACAAGCTGTGTGTGTATTAATTGGCATGCTCTTCTTTTGTGACCTATCTCTTGTTGAACTATATCTCTCTAACTTTCCTTCAACGGCTTGAACTACATTCCCTGACTTAAACGTTGAAGTTGTGACACTCTTTGGATGTAGCAAAGAGTGGTGACGCTTGTTACAAACTCTACAATTGGTTGTTATCTGACAATACCTTACACCGTGGTTACCTCCCAAACAATTATAGCATATGTGACAGTCCATGGCTAAAGGGTCCTTATGGCAGGTATTGAGTTAAGCACAGTTCCTAAATCTATGTTAAATAAGCTATTTAACACAGAAACAATCATGACCCTAAGTCTCATACTTTTTTTTAAAAAAAACATCAAACTTACACTTGCTAAAATTGCACTTTCGAGAAATCGTCAAAAGAAGTTTGAAATTGATTTTAAGTATGTTCCCATTGGAAGTTACATAGATTATGATTGATTTTGTACCTCAAGGGGTTTTTCTTTTGAATTCAGTCATGGATTTATTAATGCGACTTCCAGATCCTGACAAAACAGCCTTTGATAACAGCAACACGCTTATAAGAATGAAATTAATAAAATATATTTTTTTCAGCTTTTTCTTTAATATGTTGTAATCTGAACTATTGTATATAGTAGGACATATATAAACTTACATTTTAGGATAGAAATAAAATTATATAGTTGACGAAATATTTTAATTTTAATTAAAACGTGGTAATTACTATACTTTTCATTTTCCCCTATAACAATAACAAATTTAGTATAGTGAGTTCTAAAATATATTTATTCAGCCCACTAGAGTATCATAAAGTTCTCATTATTATTCTACAAGTCTTATTTTTTTATTTATATATGATCAAAGTTACGTAAAAATCACAATTTGACTCCCATACATTTGGGAAAAGGGTCCTTATGACCAATCACAGACAAAACATATGAATAATTACAAAATGGCACATTATTAACAATATTTTTTTCCTAATCTTGTATTACCACACAATAATGAAGAAAAAAGGTTATTATAATTATACTCAAAATCTTTATCTGTAAGAAGTTATTCTCATTTAACGTCAACGAATAATTAAAATAGTCTGTTACTACTAAGGAACCATTCATAGTAAGTATCACGTAATAAAGATAATTTGACGCGATTTCTGATAGGGGTAAGGGGGGAAGGGGGGGGAACACATTCCAATTATAATAATTAGCTAGATTGTGATTTATGATTATTACTTATTTTACCTACTATACTAAATTATTTATTTTCTACTGATTTCCTTTTTTTACAAAAGTAAACACCATTTCATACTTGGTTCCTGTGGCTGAGTTCACCACAGTAGCTACATGTAAGTTTTAGTTCAACGTGCAAAATATCGTATGTAAGACAGAGATAGGCTGAGCGGCGGCATAACGCGAGAGAACGTTCGCCGTCCACGTCCACGCCGCCGCGAGATGTTTTGACGTCAGACGAGAAATGTAGGGTAGGTAAAATCTAAAAAAATCTGGCAAGAGGTTGTTGGGCACGCGCATGTTAGGGTTCCGTAGCTAGCTAAATTTCATTTTGCGGTTGACTCCATACATTTGGTTCGGACGACTGTAACTACAGAAGTTGGTCGAGTTGTATAAAAATAACTATTCATGATACTGAGTCCGCCTTAATTTTATTTTAAAGTACTTACTTTGAGGTATATACCGTATCTTTTTTAGAATTATTTTAGTAATATTTCAAAAGTTACGGTGGGGGGACACCTAAAATTTTAACTTTGTTTTAGATTATTACAAGGTTTGATCTACATAGTTTCAAAGCATTTTTGTTGCGTTTTAAAAGACCTTTTTAACGATACCCCACACGTTGGGGTTAGTCCAATTTAATTTTTTAAATTCACTTTTCTTTGTATGGGAGGGGGGCTGAAAATAAAACATTTTTTCATAATTTTTAAAAAACAACTTTTGGAACTTCATTAGGTATCTATCTCTCCGCCAATTTACGTGATAATCGGTGGAGTAGCAGTACGAGCCCGGACGGACGGATGGACAGACATGACGAAACTATAAGGGTTCCTTATGGACTATGGAACCCTAATGACCACTGATACTGTGCAAAAAAAATGTATTTGCAAAGTATCTAACTATTTAAGAGTTTAAACAAGTTTATCTATTGACCTTTGCCATTATTGTATGCAATTTTCCCATAAGGACCCTTTTCTACTAAACTTTAAACTATGTTTTAATTAAGAAATAATGAACTTACACAACTGAAACCTAGGTACAAATATACCTCTATCTTTATATTTTACTATTTCGCATAAAACAAAAAAATGATAATATTGAACGATTTTACAAAACAGCTAATATCTCCGTAACTAGAAACTGCCATAAGGACCCTTTTCTCATGGACGGTCACATATTCTGTTATTGGTTACAAATTCGTGCCTGCTCTTAAACTCTAAATTGGCAAACTTTTTGCAAAAACACAGTTTATGACTCTCACTACAATACTCACAGCTAATGTTTGTTGCTGTAGCATGAAAAACATTTGCATGGCTGACACTACAACTAACTGGTTGTTTCTCTTTTGATGTTTCTGATTTGTAACTAATACTTGGTTCTATAAACTCTAATGCGCGAAATCTTCCTGTTAAAAACTCTTTGAATTGAACAAATGTTGGTAATTAATCTGAAGTTATGTTAGATGTTACTTTGAGCTCCCACTGTTTGCGTGTTTCCGGATCTAATTTTACTGACAGTAAATGTATGATAATGATATCCCAGCTAGATACATCCACCCCCAGGTTAGACAGCGCGTTCAAACAGTCTGATGAAGTGTCTAACACTTCCTTCAGAAAACTTGCTGACTCAGTTGTTGCATTACTTTGCGTTAGTAATCGCTGCAAAATACAGTGTGACAGATATTTTTTGTTGTTATAACGCTCGTCTAATAGTTTCCAACACAGTAAATAGTTAGCTTCAGTTACTGGTATATGCCTGATCAGTTGTTCTGCTTCCCCACTTAAATACCCTTTTAGATACTGCAGTTTTTGAACATTATCTAATGTACTATTGTTGTGAATCATTGACAAGAACAAATCACGAAAGCTCGTCCATTCCGTGTATTTGCCTGAAAATGTTGGAATAATAATTTTAGGTAGTTTGACCTGTAATGAATTTCTCTCATTTAAATTTGATCGTTCTGAATTTACTGTAAATCTCGCTAAAGCCGTTTTTAATTCGCATTTGCACAACATAAACTCTTCTTCCGTGTCCTCATAAATATCCCCAGTAATGTACGGATCATTTTCTAGTAAACTAGGTTCAACTTGTTGTAACAATTCTTTATGTCCCTGCCTAAATTCACTCCATAAACTATTTAATAACTCTAATCTGTTTTCAATGTATTCTTTGGTTAACCGTTCCAAAGGTGTATCATTAAATTTGCTTCTCGATTTAAATATCCGATTTGATAAGTCCCTTTGGAAGTTAAGCAAAGACTGCATTGTGACGTTGATGTCTGAGTGACTTAACCTAAATCTCAAATTGTCTACAAATTTGGCAAACATTAATTAAACATTTAATATTTTTTCGTAAAAATTTTACAAGTGTTTGACAGCTTGGCGGAATTTGGGCATGGATTCTCCGTACCTCCGTTTTTTCTAAAACTATTCTAAGTCCTAAACTAATCTAACTACAAATATTCTAAGTCAATGTAAACAAACAAATTAATTCTAAGATTTTCTTCTCTTGACTTTAAGGTTGAAAGTTCCACAACAAATTCACTACTTGAAAGTTTGAAAATCGTCGGTACTTAAGGTTGAACTTCGCTTGATAAATATTAAATTGTACTCACGGTTCGCACTTGACCACACTCACTTCACTTTAAACTTCTTGCTGTGACGTCAAAACTCCTCCGTTGATCTCCAAACCACAGTTGCACTCAGCTGCCAACAGATGGCGCTAGTATCGCCCACAATCCTTCACTTCCCTCTGGACAGCGATCCACTGCCACTATGAGAAGTGATACGGAGAGTAGCTCGCACACTGCACTACAAAACCACTCACTATCACCAGCACTGTATCCGAGTCGATGGACCATGTACGAAACTGCACCTTGATCTCCCGGATTGTAGAAGAAAACACCGTTTAACTGAACTAGTATTTAATTCTGAACTCTATAGTGTAGGTATACAGTTTCTACTTCGATAGCTCTTAATGATCTAAATCTAATTGAACTCTCTCGATCTCAAAGGTCTCTCGATAAACAATAATTATACAAAGCTCATAGGCTTTCCAAGGTAGCCAAACGTTACCACGTACGAATGGTGTACAGCGACATCTATTGGATGATATTGATACTAAAATTGCCTTATACTGCTTAAACAAGCCGAATCTTCGGAAGATTCACCTGCTGGCTCTGTTTTTAGAGAACAAATTTCTTAAGTGCCAACTAATTATTTTATTTAAAAAAACAATTAGGTATCTAAGTACTATTAAAATAATCATACATACACACATACATATTCTCACGCCTGTATTCAAAAGAGAGGTGGTAGGCAAAGCACATGAATTCAAAAATCCAGTGCCACAAAAAATGTCTGACTGACTAAATGTGTAGTGTAAGTGACGTATTAGATAAAAAACCACAAAAAATACACCAGCCACTAAATGAAATATTACACCGCTAAATGGGGTGCCAAAATCACTCATTTTTGTAGTGAATCCACTAAGTTAGCAACACCGGTTGGCGAAGAGCACACGCGGGCGGCGCGCGGGTCACTCGCCGGCGGCGCGCGGTCCACTCGCGGGCGGCGCGCGGACGCCTCGCGGGCGGCGCGCGGACGCCTCGCGATCGAGGCGATCCGTTGACGTTACGGAGTTGATGTAGTGAGCGCATGCCCATACAAGTTCATATAAAGAATACTAACCGCTCAAGGCGAGGCGGTGCTGGTCGGGTGCCGAGCGGCTGTGGTGCGCTGTGTCCTTTAGCTACCGACTGAAAAAAGGACAAAACAGACTAACATTCTAATATTTTTTGGATTTGTCTCCTAATAACTATGATGATTGTTTTGGACTTTGGTGTTTGTGTCTATTTTCCTCTATGATACTCTCCAAAAATACACTCTGATAAAAGAGTATAAGAGTATATTGAAATGGGACTGGGCGGGTCACGTCTGCCGCAAGCATCCGGATCGCTGGGCTAAAATTGTCTCCGACTGGGTCCCATGCGACGGGCACCGGAGCAGAGGCAGACCAAAGAGGAGATGGCGGGATGATTTAGATCATTTCAGGATTTGTCTGAAAACAGAGACGAGTGGAACAGCACACTATATAAGCTAACACAAAAAAAAGAGTATAAGGGTGTAGTGAGGAGCGATGTGGGAGCGTATAGAAAGAACAACTGTTGCGTTAAGACTCTCTTTAATTACACTAACCCAAGCCTTATATAGAGTAACATAGTGAGAGAGTGTGAGTGTGACACCTCCCCCGTTTTTGGAAAAAAAAAGAATTAAAAAAAATGTATGATATTAACTGCTTCTAAAAACACACCAAACTAAACTAAAAACAAACAAAAAAAATAGCAGAATACTTAACTTAACCTAGAAACATGTAACTTGGTATATAAGCAGTTTCATTACTAAAAAATACATTTACTTATTTGACATAGCTATTTGACAAAAAAAAATTTCAGAATAATTAACTAAACTTATTTAATTTTAAACAATATTTTAACTTCTTAATTGGCACGCTTTGTTGACGAGAAATACATAGGTTTAGTTTTCTTAAAAAAAATAACTATCAACTTTTCATACTGTAATGATATGGTGTTCTGTGCTTTGTTTATCTTATCTCTTCATAAAATGTAACAACTAAAAAAAATCCTTTTTCCATTTATCATAGATTTCTACCCTTTAACGTCTTTACCTTGTATTCTTTCTTCCATAAAATCCTTACTATCATTCCTTCGTTTCTATAACTCTTTCCTAAACCTTTTATCATTTATTAGTGACCTACTTTGGCACTACAAATCATTATTTATTATCATTATAAAGACATCAACTTTTTCATATTTATTTATTAGTGAGCTACCATTCCTTCTTTGTCTTCTTTTCTTCTTTCTTTCTCTTCTTCCGTTCTATTAACTATAAAGGCTTTCAAAGTCAGCAAGGTCCACAGCACTTTTATACCTTATGTGTCTGGCCAGACTTTTACTTCATATATTTCATATATTTATTTATTAGTTCAGGATATAAGGATCATTTATTTACTTCCGTGCGCGCACATTCATAATATTCATTTATACATTATTTATTTTCTTTTCTAGGTACTTCATTTAACACTTCCTTTCATCTTTATCATACCTTGTGTCCAAGAATTGTCATGAATGATAACTCGATCGAAACACGATTCAATCTCGAGGATTCAGCTGCCTAGCCTTATATCCTGGTGGACCTTGAAATTAAAACTACTCATATCCTATACCATCTCAAAAAAAAAACACACTTGCAATCCAATCATAATATCTATCCGAAATCCAATTCAAACTCCATACTTTATCAAATTGACGTTTCATTATATTCGTATCTCAAATTCGATTTTTTAAATTAATTATCAAGTTTTAAGCTACCATTAAAATTATATATCTTCAAGTCCGATCCGATACGCAAATTCTCAAAATAACAATAAAAAAAACAATCTATATTTTCAAACATTGTTACTATCTATTGATATTGTACTAATAATTTGCAATGGAAGCCAGGTGATCAAGCTAGCGACAATGACAAATTATTTTTTGGATGATCCTTTTTATCCGTCTGCAGCTGAATAAAAGGGACAACCTTGGCTATTTAAAATGATCATGAACTATTACTCAAATATGAAAACTATAAAAAATCTATTCCTCAAAAAATTCTATCAACTCAATCGTAAATAATGTTAAACTATCAACTTGAAATCATTCATTACTTTATAATTTAAATGTTCTTATAAAGTGCATAGTGACTGGTTTTGCCTAGTGTAATTTGACACGTAATTACAAACCGCTACATTCCGATCGCTATTTGATGACGCCCATGACATCATCCGACTTTAAGCGTGTGAATCTTTCTATCTATTTTTAGAATGGACGCTAACAAATGTAATTGAATTAAAAATGTAATCACTTTAAAATGTTAATAATTAAATTTCTGAATTCTTCGTCAACAAGCGGCATTTCCTAAAAATTAAGAATATGTAAAAACACAAACATAATCTAATTACATTACCTATACTTACGAATTTACGAAAAAAATAACACTTTTTGACATGAATAATTAATGAAAAAAAAAACCAATGGCGCATATCTTGCTGGGCTGGCTGCTCCTGTTCTGTCTGGCTGGTCTGTCTGATCTGTCTGGTCAAGGCCTTCTTCTTAATACTCCTAGCAGCAGCTGGTCCGACTCCATCCTCACGACACCATCTTCAACCCTGCTGCATACTACGCCAATCCAAATAGATAATTCCAATTCTTGTAGCTAACCTTCTTCCATTCTTCAGCCATTTCTGGTCTTCTTTTATTTTCTTCAAATTTTATTTTATTTTTCTTATGTTATTCTTCTTTTTTTCTTCTTCAATTTATTTTTGTTATATATCTTCATTACTGTCTTTTTTCCTTTCTTCATAGTTTTTTTCCCACGTGTTTTCTTAATTAATGTCTATTTTAAGCTTACTAACTTATAATTTTTAAGTATTAATTTTAATGTAAAATGTAATTGTCTTTTAACTTTTGTCTTCACTTTCACTGTTAGTTTTTATAAACTTCAAGTCCGAACACTGGTGGCGCCGCGCGCCGCCAGCACCGCACGAGGCCGCGGCACTGGCAGGATCGCCATGTAGTGAGGAGCGATGTGGGAGCGTATAGAAAGAACAACTGTTGCGTTAAGACTCTCTTTAATTACACTAACCCAAGCCTCTTATAGAGTAACATAGTGAGAGAGTGTGAGTGTGGCGTAGCTCACACTACAAGGGATACTGTGTGAAAAAAAAGATTATACATATTACTTAATGTAAATTGAAACGAATAACATTAGCATTTGTCTTTTAACGCGTATATCTTCGTTACAGTTCCTGAACCGGCAGCGACACCGGTTCCTTCCAAGCGGTACCGAACAGACTACGAATATAACGAGGATACCGACGCCTTCTACAAATTGCACCCAGACGGCCTTAGCCAAACTGACGCCTCCAAGAAATGCATTGAAGAGGGGGCTAAACTGGCAACGATAGAGTCAGATAAAGATTTAACTCAAATTCAACGCATGATGAGGAAGCTGTCGATTCTGGAAGACTATGCAATGGTTGAGTCGGAATGTACGTTATGTAATTTACTCCTCCTTTTAAGATACTGCTACAATTTTAACACTTAAGCGTTTTGCGGTGCGTTCAAGCGTGCCACCATCTCTTTTTACACAACTAAAGGTGAAAACCCATTACACCATATCATACTATGACCGTGCTATGACCGTGCTACGAACGTGCTATGAACGTGTGAGACAAAAAAATATTCTTTGTAATTACAAAGTATGAGACTATGCATACTATCCCGTTCCGTCACCGATCATACCCGTATCATACTCGTAGCGTGCCATGCACGGACCGTCAATATGAAATGATGTGGACACGTTGTAGTGGGCATAGCCATCCGTGTCGCGTTACATTCCGTGCCCTACACTTTCATAGCACGGTCCTAGTATGATAATGGAGTAATGGGTTTCCACCTTAAAGCTAAAAAACCCGCACTTACATGTGTTAAGTTCTGTTATTTGACAGTCATTGCTTCAAGTATCTGCCCGGTAGGTTTTAGGTGCCTTTACAAATGTATCAGAAATGTTCCTGCACATGGCTATAATCTTTTGATTGCGTAAACTTGGAGGTTTGATTTTGTCATAGATTTAAGGAGCCGCAGATTTGTTATTCATTTCGAGATTACTTCTATAAATGTTTCTGAGAAAATGGGTCTTAACATAGTGACATACCGACAGACGGGCAATGAAATAATGATCTCAATAAGGCTCTCTTTTTTTCTTTTAGAGGTGTGTGTTTCTAAAACAGTTTTATTTTACAGACAGCTCAGATTATGATGCTCACTTGGGCTTGACAGTCCGCGTGGTGAACCGCCTGGGCAGGGCTGAAACAATCAGCGGCTTGCACGAACTGCCGTTTGTGTGCAAGGTGGCTGCTAAAGACATGCCGTACAACGAGGAATGCAAAGTCTATTCAAATGGTAACGTAACTCACGTAACTGTCATAAATATTCTTATACATGTAAGACAAAACACTACTTAGTCATTTGATAAGAACTGCAGAGACATACCACTTAAGGTCTCACCAAACCAGTCGACGCCTTTTCGGCAAAATGCGGGTAGAAAAAGCTTTATGTCAACGCAATAAGTGCGAACAAGACGTGAATTGGCTCGGCCATTCTCGGTCGAACAAGCCGAGCCGATTGACGTCTTGTTCGACCTTATTGCGTTGACATAACGCTTTTTCTACTCGCATTTTCCCGAAAAGGCGTCGACTGATGTGTAGAGACCCTTATTTGGCTTTTGGCTGTTGGTATATTTTACGTAGTCAGATGCAATTTTGAAGTTTGAGCGTCGATTGAATCTGTTTAGAGATTGACTACCGAACCACATCTCAAGTAACAAAAGGTGATATACGAAAAAAAAATTGGTTAGAAGACAATAGATAAGGCGGTAGTAATGCTTACTTTTGTAACTACGCGAATTAAGGTTTAGAGACTTTAGAGCTTTGAATTTTTCAGATTACGTATCAAAGATCTCAGAGACTGGCAGTTGCTACAGAATATCTAAGGACAAAGCAACCTGGAACGAGGCTTACGCAAGCTGTCAAGCTGAAGGAGCTCAGCTGGCGGTCCTGGATGACCACATGGAGCTCTATTATCTCGGCGAAATGCTTCAAAATGAGCCCCGCGATTCCGAAACGCAGTACTTTGCGGGGATAAGGGCGTATCCAACTGAAGACCCACGAGTGTTCAGGACCGTATTCAGTAAGTTGCATCTTTATATGAAAGTAAGTATGCAACAAAAATATTTTACAATGCTACGAGTATACGAGAATTGATAACCTATGGTTCTTACTTCATTATCTACATTTATCTGTATTTTCAGCTGTACCTACCTACAATATAATCTACTCGTAGGATGTGCTGTCTGCCTGACGAGAAAATTTTTATTTTATTTTTATTCTCAAGTGTAACAATGGTCGACAGTTAAATCGATTAATGAAAATGAAATGAAGTCTTGCAATTTTTGTTCGGATATTAAGTACTTTTTCTTTTCGGTTTCAGACAAAACTCTCGATCAGGTGGGATACAGGGCATGGGATGAAGACGAGCCAAACAACTACAGAGGCGGCGAGAACTGCGTGGCTCTGGATGCTCGCCGACATTTCAAATACAACGACGTCTGGTGCCACGTCAGGATGCCGTACGTCTGTGAGAGTTTTGTGGACCCGTTGGAAATCCATCGCGGTTATACTCGAAGATATAATAATGAAGAGGGTGAGGCGAATTTTCTCTTTCACACACACAAAGACATGCGCGCACACGCACACACTAAATTAACACAAAACACGCAAATACCTCCTGATAATCTGATCTCACCTAACATTTTGTACATTCTTCGATTAAGTAGAATCAGAATGAAACTACTCATCACTGATTTCGAACATTGTTTTATTATTTTAGTAATTGTATTAAACATTCAAACGAAAAACTGAATTTTGTTTAATACTTACATACTACAGAACCGACTGAGCCGACGCCACTTCCATCAAAGGAGTACCGGCCAGGCTACGAGTACAATGCGAACACTGACGCCTTTTACAAGCTCCACACGAGCAGCAACGGCAGAAGTTCTGCCTCCCAAAAGTGCATTCAAGAGGGGGCTGAACTAGTGCGTATCACATCAGACGAAGATTTGAAGCAAGTCCAAGCCTTGAAGAAGAAGTATTTGGATCTAGACGCTCGTGTAATGGTTGCTGAAGGAGGTTCGTGTTATTACCCTGTTAATGGTTGGAAAATACATAGTGCCCTGCGTTACTGCTTGGCATGTCTTGATTTTCTTTATTCTACTCTATATTCGTAGCGACGCTTCCGAGATTAAAGCGTGGTTGTACTTTGAATGTCTGAATTTAAAATATATTATAAATTGGTCCGAGTATTAGAAGCCAATATTTCGAAATCCATGTCTTATCCAGTCGGAATATAAAAATGAATACTTTCTTTACATAGGTCCAGGATTGTAATAATTTTAAACAAAAAAAACCGACTTCAAATTTGGGCTATACTGAAAACATTTGTCTAATGAGGGTGACCTTCCATCACCAGCAGGCCTGACTAAT
>BHDV01065320.1:0-10823 GCA_005406045.1 Adoxophyes honmai | reverse complement strand
GTATTTTAAAAGAAAGGAACAACGTGAAATTAATCAGTTTAATTAAGTTGAAAACATGCATTACTCATAAATTCAAACGTGTACTTTTTTAACTTCAGTTTTTCTATTACGACTTAGCACGTTAACACGCGCGGGATAGACTAGCTGTAATTTTTTGATGTTTCAAGTTAGAAAGTGACATGCTTATTTTATCTCCCGCGCGACTCAACTTGTGCCTTGCAGTGTTAAGCCGGTATAGTATAGTAATATTATTTATTCAATTGATAATAGAAAAACTGTAATAGTTATATTTTCTTTGTTTTGCGTATCGAATAACTATTATTTACCACAATAAATAATAATAATTAAAAAATAGAAAATACGCATTCCGCAACAAAATCGGACTGTGGACTGTGGGTAGTACAATATCTCAAAATGGTGGGACTTTTACTAAGCTTAGTATTTTACATTTAATAGGTGACCCGATCACCCATCTCTATCTACTTCTATGTTTGTCGTGCTACTTACGGCACACCTTGTATATGTACTTTATGTTATCATACGTATCATCGCATCAACAGAACAGTTTTACATCCAAAATAAAAAAAATGCGAGTTTATGCGAGTAACGAAATGCATTCGTGATTGTGAACGTTTTGTTACTTGGTACTACTATTACTACTATACTATAGACCGATAGGTACTTAAAAGATGGTAAACAATCTTGACGTGTCTTTTTATTTAAACATACACTTTATAAATCAAAATCTTTACATTTTACAATTTAGGTATGAAAAAATCATTTACTTTCATAATTGAATTGTATAGTGTAACGATTTTCATTTTTAGACTGTGTATTTCAATAAAAAGACATGTCAAGATTGTTTACCATCTTTTAAGTACCTATCGGTCTAAAGTATAGATGGCGCACCATAGTACCGTTCGCACCGTATCGTCCGTATCGAGGTATCGACTACATACAGCACTATGACAGCTGAGTCCACTCTGTCTGTGCTGTGCTCTGTGTTTGGTTTGCGCCTGTTCGGGTTCTATGTAACTAGCTTCTCTGAGTTTGCAGAGCTCCGCTGTCTAATCTGTCGCATAAGCTGAAAACGGTATTGATTATTACAAATTCGATAATTACATTACGAAATGGAACCTAATCCGGTAATTATTGCAGCGACTGCCAAACAAACAGCATCCGTAAGTTTCTTCATAAAATCCTTGAATAACCAGGTAATCCATAATAAAACCCTGAGATTAAAGTCCTGTTTTTTTTATGAACTCCTTATGTTTCAGCTAATATTTTTGCATGGGCTCGGTGATACTGGGTTAGTATTATTAAATTGTGTGTTTGTATATTTTGTCTGCTTTGAAGAGTGTTATATTAAAGTTAACCGGAATGCACTTTCTAGGCACGGATGGGCGAGCACGATTGCTGCTATAAGAGGACCTCACGTAAAAGTGATTTGCCCGACCGCTGCGACCATACCAGTGACGCTAAACGCTGGCTTTCGGATGCCGTCTTGGTTTGACTTGAGGACCTTGGACGCAACTGCTCCAGAAGATGAGGAAGGAATCATGAGAGCCACAGGCCTGATTCATGGTCTGATTTCAGATGAGATTAAAGTAAGTTGGCGATTCTTTAATGTTGTTTTATGTTAGGGGTCATTGGCAATGATTTTCAGCGACACACACAATGTATCTATCTATAATATAAAAATACCTAAATGTGTTGCTAAGTGCTAAATATTAATTTAGAATATTCTTTGAAGTATGAGAATGGTTCCTATGCAGAGAAAAAATTCAATAGTTGCCTGTGAAGGTCTAAAAACAACACTTCTTTACCATATAAATACACATACAAATTCATAATAATTCTTATAAGTCATTTTGAACTTTAATGTTCAAATGTTAGTAGAAGAGTTCTGGAAAGACAAAACATTGAGTTATTTTTTCGTAAAATAATTTCATTTGTTTCATAGTTTTATTTTTTCACATAATATAATTGTTATCAACTTCCTTTTTTCTTTTTTATCTTACTAGCTGACCTGGTGTCCCAAATAGCAGAATAGAAAAATATTAAAAAAATGAAATAATTTAATAATCAACTGTTAGCTGGTGCAAAGTTCGCTGGACCAGGTAGATAAATTTATCTGAATATTTTGTATTTTGTCTAGAATTTCACAAAATTTTTTGGGTATATTTCCTAAGGTCTTTGTTTCATATATAAAAGTTTTTTCAAAAACCATTAAATTATTTATAAAAACCTAGGGTGACGGCACCAGTTATGGACGGTTTAAGCTGACAAGCACCTTCATTCATAATTTAAAGACCATAGAGTTGTGAATTGATTGTTGTTAAACAAATGACTTTTCCTTAGTGGGTAGTAAATAAGAGTCATTGTCCATTACTGGTTCTAAGTCCATTACCGGTGCGGTCACCCTACAAATAATTTTTCTAAACTTGTTCACATGGATATTAACAATCACAAATTGCCTTCTTTTCTAGGTTCAACTTGAAAATTTCATAAAAATTATGCTTTTTTTTTGTGAGTCTAACTTTTACTAATTTACCTAATCCCTATTAATACTGTAATGTAAACTGTTTCATTTGGTGGTTCTACTTATTTTTTTTTTTGTTTCATAATTGAAACAAAAAAAAAAATAAGTAAAAAATACATTAATATGTATTTTAAAATTAATCTAATTTGCAAGATAGAACAAGCCCACAAACCACTCTGTAGTAAAATGTAGGCACTCCACTTATAAGTATGTTATTTCAATCCCATCAAAAACATTACAGGAAAAAGATTAAAGTCTCTTGATGGCATTAACCACAAACAAGTTTTGAGATCTATTATTAACCAAGGTAGTTATATCAGTCCGTAAGCAAGACCAGACCAGTCTTATAACTCAATTTCCACTATTTTTGGTTAACAGTACCTATACATATACTGGTCAAAAGCTTACTCGCTCTGTGACTGTGGTTGACTGAAGTAATGGCCCTAGAACTTAGAATAATTAAATTATGTAAAATTCTCTTTGAAGTTAACAATTTACCCAATTGATAATTCTAAGATTAAATACCTGAGCACTAGTCTATTGTAAATTACGCCTTATTGTGATATATTGCAATAAAAAACTATGCTAAGAATATTTAGTAAAAGGTCTACATACTTCATAAAAAATAGGATGTAAACTAAAAACTTTTTCATAAAATAATTCTGTTGTGAGTCTTTTGTATCTTTTTACTCAATAAGTAATGTTTTTGGTTGCATATTATCTCATTTTGTGGCAGTATTACATTTATTCTTAGGTACCAGTTTGTTTGTTAGCTGTTTACTTATTGAGTATTTCAAAGTAGGTATGGAGTCATACAAATTAAAGCTTTTTTTTAATACTAGTTCAATAGTCTATCGGGTCAAGGTTAATTGAAGGTACATTAGCCATCCTTAATCTCACCCAGATTTCATGTGACTTGTGGGTTAGTTACTGTTTAGATAACCATGATAAAATGTTGTATGATAGGTTGATAGGTATACTTGCATAAAGTAAGTTAAACTCATGCCTAATTGTGTTTTTTGTGTTGGTTTTATCTGGTGTAAGTTGGGACACAATTGTGATGCAATTGCTTCGAAAAAGGTTGTAATATGTATAATAAGTTTTGTTTTATATTCATGATTACTGTTGACTGTATCCTACAAAATATCAATGATACTTGGTGATTCAAAAGACTCAATCAGGGATATAAAATAGCTTATTTACTCGCAAATTATAATTAAAAATATACATAATAATACTAACACTAATATCTGGAAAAGTGTTATATCCTCTTTACATACATTTTATAGGTACTAACCCTGCAAATGATTTCAATGCTTAAATTCATTCTATTTTTAGGCTGGCATACCTGCTAACCGAGTCTTGCTCGGTGGTTTCTCTCAAGGAGGAGCGTTGGCCCTGCATTCAGCACTCACATACCCAGAACCATTGGCTGGGGTAATCTCACTTTCCTGCTGGCTCCCACGACATGCTCACTTCCCTGATGCTGTCAAAGCACCTTTGGATTTACCGGTAAGAATAAATAATGGGTCTCCAATGTTTTTGTCATTCCTTTTTTTTTCTCCTACAGCATGTACCAAAATACAATCAATGGTTTAACTTACTAGAGATAATAGAGTTACAGATAGTATACAAAGGTCATGTCATTTTGTTATCTCTTGCAAATCAAACCACCAACAGATTGAATAATGGGACCAGCTCATAGAAGGTTCCCCTGTTGACTATTGCTTGCGACTTTGTCGGTATTCTGTATGAGTTAGCTTATAGCCATTTTGAAAGAGCAGTGCAATTTGAGGAGGGATATGAAAACTCATATTCTCTCTGTATCGAATTTTATCAAAATCGCTTCAGCAAATAAAGCCAGAAAAGTATTATAGACCCACAGATAAACAGAGTTGCTTTCACAAAAATATTTTAGTAAGAATTTTCGTACCTAAGATATTGGAATAAGATGACCTTTGACACTAACCATGTTTTATCATTATCACACTGATAAACTGTCTGTACAGGTCTGTCTGTACTTTAGTCTATCCAATACACATAATACATGACTGTGTTATCAGTTTTATTATCTTCTTATTTAAGAGTATGTTATGTATTAAGTACTATTTGTGAGTGCAAAAAGCAATAAGCAACAAGTGATAAAATCACTGTGCCTACCAATTTTGATGCATTGTACTAACAAAAACTTCAACATGGATAGTATTATTGAATAAGCATGTAAGTTGTGTAAAAAGTTGCCCGTGTGGTGCCGGGTTAGAATAGCACCTCCCCCTTTCTTCCCGTGGGTGTCGTAAGAGTCGACTCTGGGAAAGGGTTAGTGTATTGTGGGCGATGGGCTAGCAACCTGTCACTGCAATATCACGTTTAATTATCTGGTTACCCTGAAATTGCTAAACGTGGCACTGGATTTTTGAATTCATGTGCTCTGCCTACCCCTCTTGGGAATACAGGCGTGAGGATATGTATGTATGTATGTTGTGTAAAAATATGTTAAAGAGTGTAGACGGGCTATGTACACGAGTGACGGTAAACACGAAGAGGATATCAAATGTTATGTAAAATTCAGAAATATAATGAGTAGATATTTCTCTTCATGGTGAGCGTCAAGACATTTCTACTTTTCTACGTATGCTCGTCTGGCTATTCGTAACGGTGTGCTAGTACCTATGTACTTTAATGTACGGTGGTGAATGCTGGGTGTGGCAGACAAAACTTGTTAAAATAAATGTGGTTGAGATGAGTTCTTTGCGAAGCATAAAACTGTCTAATATATGTCGCAATGTATGTCGACCAGATCGGAGATGTTTTTGAGAGAAGTCATATTAGAAGTACCCGAAAATCGAAATCGACGAGAGAGATGAATGTGAATGAAGCGAGAGAAGTACTTAAGTCAGAATAGAAGCTATAGCACTGTTATCTCTGCCTATTCCGCAGGGAATAAGGCGCAATGTTTAGATATTATTCCTACTTCTTTCCTAATACCTATTATAAATGCGAAAGTGACGGTGTTTGTCTGTTGCCTTTCACGCTTCAAAAACTGAACCGATTTTGGCGAAATTTAGTATGGAGATGGTAGACTGTCGTGAGGTGGAATATACGAAAGCATATTAACAAAAAATATCTTGCTGTGACCATTACCCTCCCCTTGATCTAGGATCGCAATCGCATATTTACGGTGGACTTCAGGTCGTACTTGATAGGGTTACCTACCATTGCAGATAAATCTAGGTTGATTATGAACTTAGACGCCTTCCAAGGCCTTGAAAATTCAAACCTACATTTCGACGTGGCAACAAAGTCGATTAAATCACTTAGCATTGGTGTATTTATTCATTCAATAAACTCTTGTCCATTTCAATATCGGTTGCAATTTCGGTATTGTTCCTTTGGACAGGCTATTGTTAGTATTAAATAATGCGCAAAATGACAGGAAGGCCGGGTTAATCAACTAAAGCTTATGAATTACTAATCATGCAAATTTATGAGATTGATAATAATAATTCAGCCGTGTTGTATGTTGTTACTTACTTGACCTCGTAAACGAACTTCGCAGTTACATACCTAAGTATATACCTACTTAAACATGTTTCGTTTTTGCCAACGGATTTACATTTTGGCCTTACAATTTCTGAACTCAGTTGAGCTCAACCTTCATTAGCATTTCTGAGGAACACGACGCAAGGAGGGGAGATTGTACGGACAGCTGCAGAGAAGAGTAACCCCCTAGTAATGAAACATTGTATAGGCGGGGGGTTACCTTTCTCTGCAGCTGACTGTACCCACTGTCTCAGATGACGGAGTTGAAAGGTGGCAATAGGATATTTGCAAAAAAAAGCCACCAAACTACCGAGCGTGGCGTGGGCTCGATTGATCGCTGTTGTCGAATACGTTGATCTAATGTGATAATCAGAAAGTATTGTACGAAATATAATTTAACAAAATATAGAAACGTGAAAAAAAACTATAGGTACACATATTTTCACGCCTGTATTCTCAAGAGGGGTAGGCAGAGCACATGAATTCCAGCCCACTATACACTAACTTTTTCCAAGAGTCGACTCTTACGACACCCACGGGAAGAAAGGGGGAGGTGCTATTCTAACGCGGCACCACACGGGTTTATATATAAAGGGTGTCCGGTGGCAGAATTAGGATTTCAATTTCGAATTGTTCTAATACCGTTGAACGGAGAGGCGAGCGGAGGGTCGCATTCGATTCGTCATTTGTGCGGGTTACACAGGCACCATGTCGCAGCAGACGGGAGAACAACGTGTGTTCGCTATCGAAGTGATTTTAAAGCTAATGATTCCTGCCCTGTTGCCTGTCGAAAATTTTGTTTGCACTACAGTATTCGAAGATCACGTGATATGCCAAGCGAAGATTTGATTTGATTGTGGTTGCGGAGGTCCTGGACAACAAGTTCAGCAGCAAACAGTCCGCGGCCGGAACCCGGCCAACGTTGAGGACCGAAGACAACATCGAACTTGTCGCGAACAATTCACGCTATAATCCGCGTCAGTCGGTGCATAAAAGGGCGGCTGCTCTAGGGCTTCCGAAAACGATTGTGTACGAAATTTTTAAGAAGGATCTTAAATTTCACCCATTCAAAAATCTTACTGCGTAAGCGCTTAATCCCAAAGATTACAATTTGAGTAAAATTTTCTGCGAGACAATACAGCAACGATTTAGCACAGTGAACACACTCTTTTGGAGCAATGAAGCCCACTTTCACCAAAATGGATGTCTTAACAAGCAAAATTGCCAGGTTTCGTCGTGTAAAAGACAGAATCCATGTTTAAAACACCAACAGCCACTTCACAGTCTCAAAGTGACGGTTTGGTGTGCATTGTCAGAGAGTGGAATATTCGAACCCTATTTTTTTGAAAATTATCGAGCACAAGCCATTATGGTGAACGGTGTTTCTTATTGCATGATGCTCCATGATTACTTTCTGCCAACAATAAAAGGACATCTTGCCTACAGTTCACACACATGGTTTCAGCAAGACGGCACCACGCTTCACACTGCTAGAGAGGCCATAGCGCTTCTTCGTGAATCCTTCTCTTAGAAAATTGGTTAGCAGTTTTGGTGCCATACCCTGGCCACCCAGGTCACCGGATCACACCCCCATCGACTTTTTTCTGCGGGGAAACCACAATAATAAAGTTTATAACACAAGTCCAGCGACCATCGCAGCACTAAAAGAAGATATCGGTCGCCAAATTAATGCCACCTCGAAATCACTCCTCCAGCGAGTGCCGCGGAATACTGAGGTCAGATTTCGAGAGTGTGTCTGACGTAACAGTCAACATTTAGTCGAATTAATTTTTAAAAGGTGTTGCAATAAATTTGTATCCTCCGTAGTTTTTTTTTAATTTAAATTTGAAATCCTAATTCTGCCACGGGACACCCTGTATTACGGGTTTATTTATATAGCCATTGCTTTTAAAAATATTTTCAACTTTTGCCAACCGTTTACAAAGCGTCCTGTATCTCTCATTCCCTGTCCCCGTACAAAACGGTGTGTCAATGTCACAAGTCCAATTGTGCATCTGTGTAGGTATGAAACTGTGGGACCATAGTGGGAGCATGGACTTGTGAAAAAAAGCTTCATGTCCCCACATTGGGGGCCTTCGGACAGGGAACATGTTAAAATGGGATTAATATCTGGGAAGATTGATAAAGATTAAATAGATTCAGTACAAATAATCTATACTAATATAATAAAGCTGAAGAGTTTGTTTGTTTGTTTGAACGCGCTAATCCCAGGAACTAATGGTTCGAATTGAAAAATTAATTTTGTGTTGGATTGACCATTTATCGAGGAAGGCTTTAGGCTATATAACATCACGCTGCGACTAATAGGAGCGAGGAAACATTGAAAAATGCGGGAAAATCGGGGGAAATTAGTCACTATTCCACGCGGACGGAGTCGCGGGCACAGCTAGTACCAAAGATAATTCATAGCCGTTAAATTTTGAATTGAAACATAAGTACCTACATAGTCTGAATATTGTTTAATTTCTGTGTTTCCAGATATTCCAAGCCCACGGGGACTGCGATCCGGTGGTGCCCTTCAAGTGGGGTCAGATGACGGCTTCGTTCCTCAAGACATTCATGAAAAATATTGAGTTCACCACATATCAGGGATTAACACACAGCTCCTCGGAAGTAGAACTTAAAGACATGCGGGCATTTATTGAAAGGACGATACCTGCCAGCAAATAAATCATAAATACGTACTCTCCAGAAGTATTGACTTCAAAATAGTAATTATTTTTATCCCTATGAAATAAAATGACCTATAAAAATGAAATAGTATTTAACCAAATTTAAGAAACCCATATTTAAGATCAAATCAGGTAAAACAAGTCGATCTTCAGCATAGTTTTACCAAATATAGAATATTATATCTATGAGTACTTGTAATTTAGGTATCTTTGAGTTATGTGGAGTTAGTACAAAATAAAGTTCAATAATTACATTAAGATATTTTTATTCTCAGGTTTAAGTAGCTATTTACATAGGTAGGTAGGTACTTAATCCTGCATTACTGCAGTGAAACTTAGAAAAGGTAATTTGGCTTCAGAAATGGATCCTAGAGAAATTTGGAGCTATGGCTACCCATCGTAATAATTGCATTGCTTTTGAATACATCAAAAGAAGCGCCCTAGGCGTAGAACACACGAAGCGATTCGGCGCCGCCTGTCGCGGCGGCTCGCGGACCGCTCGTCAAGGTTGCAGTGCCGCAGAACCGCGCGGTGCCACTTTATAAGATAACTCGTTATCTCAAAGGCCCTCCTCTCATACTTACGTACGTACAATCACGCCTGTGTTACCAAATGGGGTAGGCAGAGCACACGAAACGTGACAGACAATGCCATGATTATAACTATATCACGCTTCGCAGCCACTTCTAGCATAGGTTTAGGTTTGCAAAGATGGAAGAGGTACGATAGTGACAGGTTGCTAGCCTGTCGCCTAAAACATACCTAAACCTATTTCCTTAGTCGTATGTTACGACATCCACGGAAGAAATGGAGATTTGTTTTTTATCCCGACACCACACGGCCCTCCTCTCACGACCAACTAAACCGTGTGTGTGCAACGCGGCTGAGCGGCGACGTCGCGTTCGCCACCGTCAGCGGCACTGTGTACGCGCTCTCGGGGGTGTACCTATATTGTGACACAAAATTTTAAACCGTTCGACCGCCCGCCGCCGCGACAGGTGGCGCCGAACCGCTCCATGTGTTCTTCGCCTTATCATAAACAGACGAAAGATTAACAGCTGGGCAATTCTATAAATAAGATTGTTTTATTTTGTTGTGTGCAGCATGAAAGTACGAGTACATAATAAAAGCTCAAATACATATTTAAAGGTCAATCAACAAAATGAGAATAAAATTTAGTAAGAGTGACTTTCATTTATATCGTAACAAGTTAGGGTGACGGCACCAGTTATGGACGGTTTAAGCTGACAAGCACCAGTGATGGACACTTCATTCATAATTTAAAGACCATAGAGTTGTGAATTGATTGTTGTAAAACAAATGTATTTTCCTTAGTGGGTAGTAAATAAGAGTCATTGTCCATTACTGGTTCTATGTCCATTACTGGTGCGGTCACCCTACTATGATAGTTTTTCTGAAGGCTACTTATCGGTTAGATTAGACCCTGACTAGGTAGGTACTTAACGTCAAGGTTCGTTGTGTTGCGTTATTTTGGCACCGCCCTGGGTTAAGTGTGTCGGAAAACAGCCACCGATTTACTTATCCACAAGTGCATATGTAGCAACCCCAGCGCCACCCATCGTCCAGGAGTAGAACTTTCTCCACAATCGTCACCAACTGCCAAAGTGTTCTACATAGCGTTAACGAAGTTTCGAAAACCGTTATACACTACTATGTAGACGTGATACGCCACTCGGCATACGTCTTGGTACGATTTTAGAGAAAGAGTAAATTCGCGCATTGCTTTTTACTGGAAAAATCGCTGCGCGAACTTATTCTTTCTCTCTAAAGCTAAGGGTCCACTTGTCGATATCGGTATCGTACGCATCGGAAGTATCCCACGCAACGGTTTGTAGTATTCTTTGTATAGAAACTCATACAAGTGCGTCCACCTGTCCGCATCGTACGCATCGCATTTCGCCATACATCTGATTCAATCCGATGCGGACCTGTGGACGCTTAGCTTAAAATCGTACCGAGTTGCATGGCGAATAGTGTGCACACCAAGAAGCTTATACTCAAACTGGAGATTTTTTTTTTTTTTTTTT